>VXBQ01013274.1:155117-204553 GCA_013400175.1 Phainopepla nitens | reverse complement strand
TCCCCTCCGCGCCGGGTCCCGGCTGCACGGCTCATCCCGGCGAGGGGCGGCTGCTCGGGCCCACAGCCCCTGCCTCTGCCGGGGCTCCGGGCTGCGCTGCCCCGGGCTCCCCCCATTCCTCGCCTCCCGCCCGGGGAAGGTGGAGGAAGCCAAGGTGGGGTTGCGAACAGCCCAGGAGAAAGAGCGACCGTAGAAAGGTGAAGCACATCGCGCCCCGCTAAGAGTCTCAAACGAGATGAACAGCAAGCGGCCAGGAGTAGGTCCCATTAGGTTAAAAACTTGGGGAAAATAGCGACAAATAAGGTCCAGACGGTGACAGGCACGTGTGTTTTGGACAAAATAGTAGTATGGAAATACACTCAAAAGTCCCATTTGAAGGAGGGCGTACAGCTGACACCATGAATGGTTCCAAGCATCAGCACTTCACTGTTCTTCAGTACGACCTTTTATACAATTCATCTTACATGCATTGCACCTGTGTGCCCTCTCTACCTTTCTGGGGCTGGCCAGCACACCTGGGCACTCCACGGTTCATAGCCCTCAATACTGCTCACCTGTCCCACACAGTTGTAGCCCGTTGGAGGATGAGGCCCGGCCCCAGCCCCATTCCCAAGCACCACAGACTGTGTGCCTACACTATTGACCTGGAAAAATACGGGGATGTGAAGAGGGAAGTAGATGAACAGCACTTTAGATGAGGGACTCTTTCTAGTCTGTGTTCGTACTGTAACTGGTAAAGATCATCTTATTTTCTGTGACCAAAGTCAGTATAATCATGATAAATGCTAACAATTACATCACTTAAAACAAATACAAATTCAAAGGAAATGTGAGTGGTAGGTCTCTCACAGTAGTAGCATTGACAACATAAAACAGCCATATAATAAAGCAATAATATAGAAACTCATCACATTTTGTAGCCCAGACACCAGAAATACTTGACAGCAGGATAACTAAGAATTAACTATGGTTTGGCCTTACTTTCTAAACCAACATCTTGCAAGGAGATTTAATCTCTCAGTTGTTTCTAATTGCTGAGGATAGGAATGTAGTATGGAAGAGACATATGGACATCAGAGCTTGCTTTAAGTGAAGGTCTCTATTCCATGACATTTCTTCAGGTTGAAATACTAAAGTTACCTCTAAACTCCACACTGTACGAAAACATTCTGGAATGAAAATCATATTTAAAGAAACTGGTTCTTAAGGAGAATTATTTTTAAACTAGAGACAATTCAACCGGATAATAGCCATCAAGATGCCACAGTAGTTTTATATAGTAGCTTACAGCAGGAGTTCTTTTCTGCTCCTAAAGTGGCAATTCACATAAATGACTCAGGTGTGTGAAGTCTTGGTGCTTCTCTTGCCCTATGGCAAAGTCAGGGATTTATGTTTTAAGCAACACCAGATCATGGGCAAAACCTGGGCTCCTAGCAGCATTGATATAATTAGCAGAATGGAGAAATCTGTGAGGTTGCTCAATCTGATAATTTCTGATGAGTTCCTGAAACATTCAGCCTTTGTCATAGGTGCAGCCCAGATAAGTGGCAAACAGACATCCCACCCCCTGCTTTGGCAGTGCCTATTACAAAAGCAGGGATGCACAGGCTGCAAGTGCATGTCCATTCCAGACCCCCATTTTAAAGCTTAATTTGATACTCATTATCAGGAAATGGGAAGAGATGCTCTGTTGAGAGACCTTTAACCTTCAGAGTATTTTATGTGTCCACAAAATTTCCACTTACTTATGCACACATGGAATTAACAATTAGTTGATATAACATTAATAATGTATTAACAAAGTGGAATCTGCTCAAACACATCAACTAAAAGCACTGTCCACGGAGACCGAACACTTTTCAGTAATTACTAATTTGTATCTCCTGGGTTTAAAGATGATATATTATATAATGTGATTAGTAATTGTTGTTTGTTCAGCATTTTTAAATCATAGCAAGCATAGAATTTTCTTTAGTATGCAAAATAGAAAATTCATCTGTTACATGTATTATTCAGTCCAAAACATTGTCTTAAAAACAGAATGATATCTGACTGTTGCACTTTAAATAAATGTTTAGCAAGCCAACGCAAGGGTAAAAATATGATTATTCAAATAAATGGTATTTCTCAGGTTTAGAGGCAGTCTAAGCAACGAGGGGGAAGTTCAGAAACACAAATCTTGCCCTGTTTTCCTGATTCACTGTCACTGGTATTCCCACTCCACCCTCAGTAGCAGAGCATTGTCCAACTCTTCAGCAAAGAGATGGTGACTTCCTTCCTAACACCTAAACATACCTTGGCATGTTTGCAAAAGCTACAATAAAGAGAAGACCGTTTCCTTTCTGTTGATGACTCACAGCTTTTACGGGTACATCTCATAAGGCATTGCTAAAGACAAGTAGGTCTAGTTCTATTCTCACTTTTAATTATTTTGAAATAACTATGATGCAACTGACAGCAATTAAATCACTCCAGATTTTCATCAAAATCATAAAGGAGTCATTCTTGCAAACCCAGTTCTCATCAAGCAATGCACTTCCAGAGGAATAGTACCCAGGAGTGCTACAGGGCTGAAACAGGCCCCTGCAGACTCTGCCCCGAGGTACCTCACACTTCAGAGGTCTCTGTGGGGTGTTGTAAAGGAAATAAAACATTGCTTAATGTCTGCCCCAAATCTACCTCTTCCTTCTCCTGCAGTTCTTGCTGTGCCACTCTCTGCTTCCCACCATGCTCCATGAGTAGATGATTTGCTGCCGTGGTGCTGCTGAACTCTGGGACATGAACCAGTCCCCTGTGCTTCCATGACATGAGTTACTGCAAAATACCAAAGCTGCAACAATAATCTCTAACCAAATACACTGCTTGGTCACAGACTGCTCCAAGAATCTCCATTATGGAGATTCAAGACCAAGACATGAAACCCTGTGTGCTGCCTTCAGCTGACACCAGCCCACCTCTGTTCCCAAGTGATCTACTTCCTGTACTTTATCCAGTCCCTATCCAGTTCTCATGTAACACGGGGACAGTTAACACTTGCTCATGACCTGTATGCAGCCAGTTGTGCACTTATAAAGAAAAATCTGTCTCATCTATGTCCCACTCCCATCAGTAGTATCTCATTTCATAACCAGACCCATTGAGATTGGTTGAATCACCTGAGAAATAAAGCATTACTAAAAAGGGTGTAGCCACTGCCTTTTGGAAAGGCCTAAAGAATGTTGCCAAAAAACACTTCTATATCGTGATTATAGTTCTACAACTTGCACTGGAAATTATTTTCACCAGACAGTAGCTTGCTGCCCTGAAAATATCCCTGACACTGGTTGCCTAAATGTAAAATCCTTCTGAGAACTTTTTTTCTTTAAAACACAGTTTAGTTTGGCAACTATGTGAAAAATAAACAACTCCATTCTCCAAGTGTTTAATTTTCCCTTTTACTATGCAAGGCATCCAATTTGACAAGTTTAATCCTCTGTGATTGGGTTAGAAAAATTTTTTTAACCATGAAGAAGGTGACTTCTGGTTTTAGGTTTGATCTGTATTTTTACTGTAGTGTCAAAGGTAATGAAGAACTCCTGGTTTGCAGTTATTGGAAGTAGTCAATATTCCAATGAAAGACAGCCTCTAAAGGTTAGTTTAGTTTAAAATGGAAAAAAAGACTGTATCAGTTTCCCAAGCCCTTGGTATAATCCAGGGCTCTATGGCTATTAGGAAATGTAACATTGAAGAAATTGAAGAAATGTTGTGTTCCTAGGAAAATGCTTTCTTTTTATCAATAGCAAAGTATTTTAAGTTCAGTAAAATCTCATCATAAACCTGACTGGCTATTACAAAAATTCAGAGCAAGTTTTGCGAGCAATTTGATGTTGGTTTACAGTTAAAGGGTTAATACAGAATTTGCACAGGGAGCAGATGTGTTAGAGAGTTTAGAATTACATGAAACCACAGACATACACTTTCCCTGTGGAGAAAAAAATGCCAAATTGATGGACTGCCATAAAACAAATTTACCTGACTCGTAATAAACGAGACTGCCTCTCTTGGAGCAGACCTTTTTGCACACCAGTAGCAACTAAATAGTTAGAATTCCAACTAAATCAGCAGCCCAACAGGACAGCATTCCATACACTCACTCAGGCTAGTTCAATCTGCCACCTATTGCCAAGGCCTGGGACTCTACCAGGAGAGTCTGGAAAAAATGATTTTTATAAATCAGCCTTGACTGTTACAGCTTTATATTACCTGATGAAGAAAATTCTCCAGATGTTGATTTCTTCTTGCATGGATTTTTACTATTCTACCTGTTAAGTCTATTATATTATAAATTATTATATCTAACATTATATAACTAGACTCCCTTCATTTACCTGAGCAACATAAGGAATCAGAGTGGTTTCAAGGCTTACCCCTAAAATTACAGCTTGCAGGGTTCACTGACTGGAACAGTGCTTTGAAATCAGCTGGATGAAAAAAGACACATATAAATCCTAAGGATTTATCACATCCTCTTTGACCAAATGAATCCAGTCCAGGTCATTACAGTTTTGTGGGTGTAGATAGGTTTCACTTGGCATGCAGAACAACCATGTACTGCTCAGAGACCTTCAGGGAGGATATAGGAGAAAAATAACGTAAAACCATATTAGCGCAATTTTATTAAAAAATAAAATAAAATCTGGCCCAGTCCATCCCATACAGAAGTTTTAAAAGTTAAAATTTTTCAAGAGTTGCTCAACTCTAAAGACCCATCAAAACAGCTGCTTCCTTCCCAGCTGTAGGGCATGAACAGCAGTTGCAGGTCTGGCTGCTTGTGTGTTGTGGAACTGCACTCAAAGTGTGCAGAATAAAACCATTGCACTTTTTAAGCCATTTCTTTTTAATAGAGTAAGAAAAGCCCAATGAATGAAATGGAACAAAAATATTTTATTTTGGTATTTAACTTCTAAATTAAAGTATAACAAAACATTATTTCTGCAAATGTCAGGTGCATTCTATTTTCAACAGCTGATGTGTCCATGGGCAGGTACAAATTATGGCAACAACTATACTCCTCATTCAAAATGCTGAACATGCTGTCACATCTTGAGCCTTCAGCTTTCCAATGTTTTTTCACCCTCTCAGAAAATACACTATAAAATATCCAATGTCCACCTACTTGAGTGTAGCAGAAATTAAAGAGATCCTTTCACCTTTAACGTGATGTTTAGAATTTACTAATACTTGGAAACAGTAGTAAGCTAACCTCTAGTATGTGTGTTAACATATCTTTAAAAAAATAATTTTTACAAGCACTTTTGCTGCTATTCCCAGCATAAAGAACTCGTGCCAATTCAGTACTATGTCTTTCCAGCATCTCAATATACACAGTATCTAACTGTTTTAAGAACTGTGGCTTTGTAAAAAAGCTATACTAAGTTAGATTAAGTATTACTTCTCTTACTTTTGTAAACTTAAAGTATGGACCATCTTAATCTATATTTTGACTCAATTATATTGCCTTTCTTCTGAGTACATACAATATGCTGCTTCCACCTTAAGCTAAGAAGGAATAAAGGAATTTTTCTTCCCTCCCACCCTCAGATTTGACTGTCATCTGCATATACTTTTCATAATTAACAAGTAAGTTTTGCAAGATTGTACAGCAAATTTTGAACAAATAAAAAACCCACTAATGACAAGTGATTCTTTGTGCAACTGCCTTCATCCGTTTTCAACACTCAGCTTTCTTAGAGCTCAAAATGAAAACCTAATTTCATTTCACAGTATCACTTTTACAACTGAATTTAATGGAACAAGGAAATCTTACCAATCTTTAGCCCAGCATTAAATAACAGTAAGTGAGCTGGGACTTCCCATGGATGAAAGCAGCATTACCTTCACCAGCTCACTGCTAAGAAATTGCCTCCTCCTCCTCCTTCTCATGATATGCAGCTTAGGCATTCCTATGCACAACACATCTTCAGCACATGGATTGTGGCACATTTCTGCCTTGTCTTATTCACTCCAAACCCCTTCTCCAGTAAAATAACAAGAATTGCACCAAATCAATATCCCTCACAGCTGGATTTAGTGAAGGAGCATTTACCTCTAAATGATTCTGCCTAGTCTGACCTTCAAGCAATGGGAAAACATGGAGAATTTTGCCTCCAATAAGGCCCAAGGCACAGCCTTAAAAAAATCACCAAAGGCACAAATGATTCCCTATGTGTGTAAAATTACCTAAACTTACTTAGATATTGCAAGTTTTGAAGTTTTCCAGGTAGTGTTGTTTGAAATTCTGAAAGCATAGAGAAAAAGGGACACTATCATTCATGGACTAGGCCCTCCAGACCCAACACATGCTGATCCAAATGAACACATAATTCCATACTACAATTGCAAAGCATGTCAGAGTTTTGCCATTAACAGTTATACACAAATAATTGTTACAGCACTTTCTTACTCCATCTGTGATAAAAATCTCAAGAGTCTTTTGTTTGGCAATTCCAATGATTAAATATAAACTGACACAAAGAAACCCAAAACAAAACAAAAACAACCCAAGAAAACAACCTGTGAGCTTTATAGCTACTCAGTTAGCCAAAATCATCATTTAATAGTTCTATCTCATGCTATTAAAATGGAAAATAAAATGTAACAATTAAAAATGTCTAATTCTCATCTATTAAAACTAAGAGAATATTTGAGGTATTTGAGTTCTCTCTTAATTGTCTTTCAAGTAGCCTCCTGCTAGTGGAATGTGAATACAGTCTGAACGAGATAGAATTTGACTCCATGACCAGAATGAGCAAAAGCACATTGGTAAGGTGTCCTTTACTATTTGCTGTTCCCATGCTTACTGAAATAACTGGAATTGCAGTTACATGGATGTGTTTAACTTCAGAGAAGAAGTTAAGAAGTTGCTCCTTGGAAACAGGAGAGTCATTCTGGATGGAGATTTACCCACCTGTCACTGCAGGAAACAGGGCATGTGTGCTCTGTGTCAGCAGATAAACATGGCCACTGGTAGTTTTTGCATTTTCCTTTACTATAACACTAGTGACAGTACACAATCTTAATCACTAAGAAATGATAAGTAGTGTAAACTGCAAAATAACTCACTGGCTTCTGTTTACTGCTGGGCTCAAGACAAAGTATTCCTGCCTGTTAACTGCTTGGCTTGGCTTGTTTTACCCCAGGTGCTTTTGTAGCCCCATGTCCTGGAATGATAATATGAACCCCCCATAAAGCATACTCCTCTCGTGGCTGAACAAACCTAGAACATCTTCAATATAAAATATGGTCTTCCTTCTCCCATCTCTTTATTCTTTATATTAGTCCTTCAGGAAGAAAATAGGAAACTGTTTCCATGGTATCATTCAGCATATGGAGGACCTGTATTTTTGTTGTAAGAATAATCCCCTCAGCCTCAGTATGGTGCTGTCTGTGAGTCAGCACAGCCAGACTGCGGAGGGGAGACGGGAGATAAATGCAGAACAGGGAGACAAGCACTGAAATTAAATACTGACACACATGAACATCTGGGAAAAGGAGACTGAGGAAGAGAGCTCAAACATTTTGAAAAGAAAATTATTTCTTCTGATGAAGAATTTCTTGATCTCACCTTTTAGCTTCTTATCTTGCATCTGAAAAAAATCCTGTTCTCATTGACTACAACACTCCTGCCATCAAGTAAATCAGCACTTAGAACTAGAGGCTGGACTACAAAATTTACTAAAGCTTAATGTTCCAAGCTATGTTATGTCCAGTTACGAAGTTATTCCTAGCAGAAAATAGTAAATTTGATTACGGCATCTGTAAACAGTGTAATATCATGACATTTAAGTTATAACAGGAATAATTTTAAATGTATGCTCTTCTATTTTTCCATGCTACATTTTCAAATCATGAAAGAGTTTTTATAAAAAGACCAACACATTCAAGTTTACTGGCCACAAAAAAATGGAATAACAGATCTTTTTCAGGGGCTGTTTGTTCCTTCAAGTAGATTTGGTGCTGAGACAGTGTGGTAGTTAAAACACAAACAGAGGCTGTTGATAAAGTGGCAATGCATAACAACGTTGTAATGTATTATAAAGGAGCAATTGCCTGCAGTTCATCAGGGTGGATGTGGCAATGAAGTTCTGCTTTACATATTCCAGGCACTAAGAACTTTGTAGCAGTTATTACAGGAGATTCTTCTTCCCCTATAAAAATAAAATTAAAAAAAAATTATGTTCATTAATTGAAACAGTGATTTTGTACTTGGTCAACATTTCAGAAACAATGCAAAGAAAACTTATGAAAATGCCTCTGCACCATCTTGTCAGACACTCTGAGGCTGAACTATCATGCTTAGCACAACATCAACTAGAGACACAATACTGATTTTCTTCCAAGGCAGAACTTCTTAGGGAAGACCTTACTAGTGAATAGACCTAGTAAAGGTTTGGTCATTGGTACCTCCTCAAAATTAAACTGGTTTGAACTCCAGTTGAGGATGCCAAATATGATGACCTCTGAGAATCTTTACTTTGCAGACCAGTAGTCTGCTCAGAAACTGCACTGAAAGACAGAAAGGATTCTAATTTATGTGATTTAGGATTTTTACTCAAAATATTATATCAAACTGTCCTTTAAGGAATAAAGGAAACATCTTATTTTGAGATGCTAAATGTCAGAGCTATTCACATCTGTTCTGACCAAGTAACAGGTACAAAAATAAAAACCTGAAACGTAGGGTGAATTCAGAGCAATAATTTGCATGTGTCTATCTCTTAGAACAAGAATAGAAGCTAAAAAATTCTATTTACTCCTCTCATTAGCACACATATCAATATTAGGGCTATAAATGTTTTGTATGTCTGGGACACTAAAGAAATTTAATGGGTTACACTCTAAAAGGCAGATGAGGCTCAGTTCCAGATAGTGCCTCCTTTGTACCCTGTACCTCACCAGGACAGTGGTTTGGGGGAGAGTCAGTCAGGGTGGTGCTTTTGGATGAGGACAGTAGTTGGGAAAATGGCAGAAATTATTGTGGTTTTTAAGACATTGGAACATCAGTGTTAAAATGCAACTCTATCAGCAAGACCTCTACAGCTGAGGCATGTTAACAGGGGGGTATGTGACTTGAGAATTAATTACTGCAAAGACTGCCTCTTTCTTCCAGTGCCTCCTTGCAGCTGGGATACCCAGCTGACAGCTCAGTAATTGAATCAGGAGGGGGACACTGGGAAAGCATTCTTACAGGGAGCCCATACATTTTAAACTAGCATCCTACTTTCACTAGAACCTTTACAGAGATCATCTGTAATTTTTACCACAAATGTGAGAAAAGGCTGTTAGAAAATGGTAGGATACTAAAAGTTACAGTTTTAATTTTGAAAACAGAGTAATTGTGGCTTAATTAATTAATTAAACCAGTAAATCTGTATTTTTTCCACCTGAAGCTTTTTTCAGATTTTAACTATTTAGTCATATAGACTATCTAGCTGATAGATATAGGTGCTATGTCTGTAAATCAGCATTTGTAGTCCTCCAAGATAATTCTAGCATCAAACATTAGTTATAATTATCTTAATAAGAATAAAGAATTCATTTACCCAAGAGAAAAGTCTACTTAATGCACTGTCAACACTCATTCCACAAAGCAGAACAGCATACAACCATCAAAATGCAATATTCACCTGTTGTAGCTGCTTAAGGAAAATCTCAGCAGAGAGCAGTTTTATCATATCAATACAATTGCTGGAACATTCCACACTGAGGTAGTTGTGACACCAGTTCAATATCCTGGAACTAGTAAGGTTAGACCAGTTTTTTTACACAGCCTGTGGCAAAATTTACACCTTCTAACTGGAGGCATCTCAGCTGGGTATCTGCTCTGGAGAGTGTGTTCCAAGCATTTAAATTACTGCACTGAAAGCCATTTGTTCATTCCCCAGCCCTGTAGCTGGTGAGAAGCCCAATGTCATTCTGAAACTTGAGTTAACCACAGTACAGATGATATCTCTAAAGGATCCAGTATGTGCTGGAGCAAAATAGGATGTCAGCTTTAGATTTATGGCTGGCTGTGAGAATGCTTCACCATATCACCCTCTTGATTACACCACACAGCTGTCAGCTGAAATCCCAGCTGCCAAGGAGTCCCTGGAAGGAAGAAGCTATCTCTCCAAGAATAGGTCAATTAATGAGCAGTGACTTATTAATAGAATTTTAGTGAAATCTTACCTAGCTAAGATTTCCTGCACACAGTGTACATTTAGAAAAAGATTCATTTTTCTGAAGTTACTCTACCTGTTTTACCATCTTCATACGATGTTTACCTTTCTCTGCAGCCTTCTGTATGGCTCCTCACCTACTACCTTACCTGTTTGGAAGTGGCAGAAATACCCACAGTAACTCAATACAAGTTCTGAAACACTGCTGCATCTTACCTAAACCTGATGATGAAGAAACACTTCCTGTAATGGAAGATGTTTCCATTTGGTCTATCAATAGTCCTTCCATTAAAGGTAAAGATAATTCAGATGAAGGAACAGATGAATCATAGATTCCAGAATCTCGAGGCATGTCTTTCAGATTTGAAGCTTTAACAACATGTAACAATGGCTGAAGGACAGAGCTGCCACCACCTTGAATGTCCTGAGTTTCTGTATCTTCTCCAAGGTTTAAGTGCTGAATTATACAGTGAGAGTCTGAATTCCCCACTGAAATGTTTAGATCTGTTTTCAGGTAAAAATCACCATCCATCACCTGTTTATTCACCAAGTCATTTAAAACCAAGCCTGAATCAAATTTTTCCATGACAGGCTCTGAGTAGTGTAAAGAAGGTGGAGGAAAGGGAATAAATTGTTTCTCAAACCAATCTGGTTCCTGATCAATGAACTGATGCATATTGCAAATAGCAACATAAAGGGACCTCCCAGATTTGCTCCTGAAATAATTCCTTTTACTAATGTTAACAGGAAACACCTCTGAATCCTGTACACTAAGATCTCTGGAGTGTAAGTGTGAGTAGAGCTGGGGGAGATTGTCCATGAGTTTGTATTTTGTGCTGAGATCCAGAATAGCAGGGATGTCTCCCTCACAGGAGTAATCAAAGTAGACTGCAATGAACTTGCAGAGGTCAGCTGAATTCTGCTTTGCCTGACGAAGCTTCTCTGCAACAGTCAGCACAGCAAAGAGAAAGGGCTCTCCTTTTCCTGCATCTTTGGTTACTCCTCTGTGCTTCCAGTTCTTTTTCTCAACAAAGTATTTCATGCCTTTGGAACACACAATGATGATAAACTGGGACTCGTTTATTTTTTTAATAAGCCACTCCTTCTGATCTTCTTTACAGTTCTTCACATCTTCCCACAAATCTAAAGCCACCTAGAAAAGAAAAAAAAAATTCTGGTTGATATTGAGTTTTATGGGTATAAATCCAAATGGTTCCTTTAAAAAAAGCACTGTGAATTTGATACATCGCAATATTTCTTGGGGAATAAAAAGAACACAGAAAATATAGCTGCATCAAGTACATTACAATTAACTTATGCAATCAAATTTAGTATCATCAATCCACGATAAACAATTGTGCTCGCCTCAAACAATTCACCATTGTATGTCTGGGTCCATAACGTGCTGAAGGTAGCAGAAGTAACAGAATCACAGGATTGTTTAGATTGAAAAAGACCTTTAAGGTCAAATCCAACCATCCACGTAGCCCTGCCAAGTCTACCATTAAACTGTGCCCCTAAGTGCCACAGGCACTTGTCATCCTTGCGTATGAATCAAGTGTGATGCCAAGAATTTTCATATCTAAATAGAAACATAATTAGTGCCTATAATATCAAGACCTTCCAGTTAGGATGCAAAACATTAGCAACTTTACCTGATGAGAAAGCTCTGAAAATTTTATCCTAGGATAAAATTTTATTTTATTTTGTACTTTGTCAATCTTTCTGACCATTCTACATGATCTGAAATGCTTGTGTACACAAAGATGAGGGACACAATCTTTAATCTCACAGGAGGAATGAGTAGTAGGATAAGAGAAAAAAACAGATGCAAAAAACTTGCATAATAGACGTACATCAAAACCACTTATAAAATCTTCCTTGAAGCATTTTTCCAGAGAACAATATTTGCTCTGCTGTGTCACCCACAGCAGAGTGGAAAACTTTGCCCCATAAGAGGGCAGAGTAGGTGGATGCCCAGAACACAAGGACTCCTGGAAACTGCTGCCACACAGTTGGCTACAGGAGGAAGTGACCCTGCCTGGAGTGCTCGGTCAGCTGGACTGGATGATCTGTCCCTTCCTGCCAAACAGACAACTCCAGCCTATGCATGGGGAAGAGAGGTCATTTTACTGCTGACTGGGAGATGCAGGTAGTTTTGTGTCTGGTTTTGTTGCTCTTCTTCAAAATCCTGTGTGACCTGCTATCTGTGAGAAAGGATTTTTAATATGGACAACTTTTTATTTTACATGGCTATTAAATGCCAATGGTTTTATCCTTTATGAGAAAACATTCCAATTCCATACAAAAAAACCACTTGTGCAACTCTTTGTTATGCACTGAGCATCACTTTTTATATTAAAGTCCACAGCTTTAATAACAAAATGCATTATATTCTGTACATTACAAATAATACATTCTGTATTATTTCTGCTATCAGTATTTTGTTATATAAAATTTGTAGGATGCCCGAGACCATATATGCCATGGTTAGAGCAGTCAGAGCTCATCTCAACACTATTCCAAAGGGGAGCAGCGTAGTAGGGCTAAAGTACATCTCTAAAAGGGGTTTGAAGAAAGTTACTTATAAAATAGTTCATCCTGAACTATTTTAAACAGGTTAAAAAGTTGTGACCATCCCCACCAAACACATGGGGCCTCGGCTGTGTTTCTGTGTTTGGTCACCAGAGAGCAGAGTTGCTGTAATGAAACCCAGCTCCAGCTCATCCTGCTCACATCCCGGGGGTGGGAGGAAAAATGCAGCACAAAGAGACCACTAACTGTCCTGCCTTTTTCCAGCTGAAAAGGGAAAAACTGGCCACATATTGATTCTATTTCAGACAGCAGTATGAGATTCTAAGCCTGCTTATTCAAAGTAGCAATTCGAATGTCTCTCTCATATCTTTAAAACAAAAACAAGGGAAAAAAGAGTTGCTGATTTTACAGCAACCACTTATTTTGAAATAAAAATCAGTTAGTAAGTACATGCTGTCAACAAGTAATCCTAATAATGCAGTTTTTGCTCAATGAGTAGAAGTCTTGATAGATTCAACTTCTTTTAAATTACAATACAAAACACATTTTAGGAATATCAAAGCATATGGATTACCAAAGTATATCAGGTAGAAAACAATACCTTTCTGTGGCTGCTGACTATAAAGATGTACAACCTACTGAACAGAAAAAGCACTTAATTCAAAGCAAGCTAAACATGGCTGAAAGAAAGTCCTGAAATCATGATCTTCCACTATTCTGTTAGTTTGGGCTGTTTTGGTTTTTTTACACTGGATAAGATCTCTTCATTTCCCCAAGTAAAGGAAATCCATACAGCCAATATTTAGAAAAGTAACAAAAGTTATCTCTGTGGAAAGGAGTGAGTGAAACACCTACTTTTCAAGCACAGAATTTTGAGAGTGCTGTTTCAATTAAGGAAAAGCTGTTTACATATGAAATGCTGAGTTTACCTCACAGCCACAAAAGTCCTGAAGAAAGTAAGCAAAGCACTGGATGACATTAATGTGTTTCTGGCAATCTTTACTGGAATAGCAGATGAACACTTTTGGCCGGGGACGAAGTCTTTCCACATGGAGACCTGCAGCATATGCTGAAGATTCTGAGCTCTCCTCATCTAGATGGGAATATATATTTTCTAAAATGCAAGATAAAAGAGAGTTCACACTATAAAGCTTGATTTTTGTTTCAGGTTTTTATTACTTTTGTAGGCTCTTTACTAATGCATACAGTAATTTTTTTCCTAAAGATTTTCCTCTCCTTTCCATCCTGAAAAAGAAAAGTTGTACACACTCTATATATCCAGTTTAAGAGCTGCTGCATGTGGAAGACACTTTCAAAGTTAAATGTGCAGGTATTTCTGTCCAACTCAGAAAATACAAGGAAAGTTTATTTTATAAATAGAATGAGGTTGTTTCACCTTTATTCAGCTTCAAAAGTCTTCAAATCTCTGTTCAAATACTACAAGCCTAAAAGATCTAACACCTTCAAGAGTTTTCTGTCTAACAAAGTCTCTTGTTAAAAAAACCCAAACCACAACATAAGCCAGGTAAAAATATTAAACTCCAGGTCCACAGGCCCTTTCAGGATATCATACAAGATTTCTCTAGTGTATATATATACACACACTCATGTTTGGACATTAATTTTCCATTAATTTGAATTAAGATATGATTAATTTACACCAAAATAGCTATTAGTGTTTCTTTCCTTGCACAGATGCGGGAACATAAAAGTCTGGCCTTATGCCAGACTAATTCAATCTAGTTCTACAGCTGATTAAGCTAATTTGGAATAAAGTATCAGTATTTCAAAATACAAATATCCATCTAGGGATTCAATTCAGAACAATTCATCAGGAATAACTATTCTGGAACAACTCTCTCTGTAGACAAATCCTCAGTGATTTGTCTGGGTTTTTTGTTGGAACTGTGCTAGCTGTGAGCAAAGGGATAACTACACAAGACCAGAAGGTAAAAGGATTTAACTCAGCTGGCATACAACACTTGCACTATATCTCAGTGCCAAAATTCAGGTGGATAACACAGATATGTGAGGTTTGGAGAAGTAATCTCTTTTTCCATTATTCATGAAACCACATAATTCTCTAAATTTGATATAAAAAGCCAATGTATTTTCAACATTTAAATGTATCAAGTGTTGCTTGCCAGCTCCTGGATACAGAGGAGAAGTCAGCAAGGAGGGATGGAATCTAAAATCATCTTCAAGCAGGGCTTAGAGTAAATTTAGGAAGGTGGTATGAATGAAAGGTAAAGGCAACTTCCAGGGAAGTGAGCAAATCTGGAACAGCAGCTGTAGACAGTATTCCAGACAGCACTCTGAATTGTATTGGCATCACATGGCTTTACTTTCCTTCTGATTTAAAATAAATATGAATTAGATATTTCTGAGTAAAATAAGGGAATGTTTAAAACTTATCCATCTACAAATCTGTTTGTAATCAGCATGGTCACATAGTACTTTCTCAAAGAAAAGGAAACATGAAATAAAAAGTATTTTCCAATATTGCTTTTGTTCTCTCCTTTCTACAGTGAAGTCTTGATCTGTGACACAACACTGTCTAGGCAACCAATCACCATCAAGCTCTGATTAAGAATTTGCTACAGGTTTCAACACACAAAAAGCTGAGCGGAGGAAGGACAGAGAAATAGGAAAGAAAGCTTTTCAGATAAAGTATTTCTGGAGTTAACCTATCAATTAAGACTGTTTTGGTTGCAAAAGCATATCTTTAAATGGAGCTTTGTACTGAATAAACCTCTTACCTTGCTGTTTCTTGCGGCACATCACAGTGAAGAGCGTGGCAAAGGCAGAGATGACAACCAGAGGGACTGTAATGGCAATGGCTCTGATGGGGCCAGCCCACTGGGAGTGCACTTGGGAAAGAAAGCACAATTAGCCACATGCAAATGAGCTGCATTACAATTAGCAGAACAAATCTTCACACTGGGAATGCAAAACTGCTGCAGTACTCTATCATCAGGTAATTGTTGAGGATAAAGCAGGCCCAAGTATCATGTTCTGCTCCATTTCAAATTAGGTTTTAGGGTGGTTGCCCCAGTGCCACAGGATCAGGGTGACTCTCACAAGCAACAAGAGCTGCAACTCACACCAGCCCCAGGAGAACAACCCTGTGCCAAATAATGTTGATGAGATAAGCAGTGGTCATTTGGGCCTGACATGTTTTGGTTCCAGGGTGCTGAACTTGCCGCTTAGAAAGAACTGCCTTCCTACAGAGCTCACCCTCAGCAATGTGCATGAGGATTCAGTGCATTTTATCCACTGCCTCCAGCTGTGGCTGCTTTGAGGCTGCACTTAGACTCTGAAATCCCTGTCTAGGTTCTAAAAAGAGGTGCATGTGAAACATTCACCTGACAGGTTCTCCAGACCTCGGTTTGGTACCAGGGCTGAAGGACACCGGTGATGGGTTTAGGCTGCTCCCACAGGTTCATTACAGTATTTCCACACGATTGCACTCTCAGTTCTATGCAATTGAGGTTATCATTCCTCATAGCCACATATACAACAAAAGCCACTTTCCCACAAAGATTTCCAATGATGAGTTGATCTAAACTCCACTAAATATAAATGTACAGAGATGCACATGTGTATGCTCAAGTGTGCATCTCTACTCTTTTTTCATTAGGTCAAAAAATCACAGCACAATGATCTTGACAGTCTAGATTAAGGCAAACACACAAAGGTGAAACAGACTTATTTCCAAAATAATTAAAACTGAATCTAAATTAATACAGTAAATATAGTATATTGTTTAAAAAACAGAATTCATACCTGGTTTTAGCGCATAGTGCATTGTTTTTCTTGTTGTATTAGTGTCATCGACCAGCTTGGAAAAGCAAAAGATTAATTTTATTTTCTGCAATATGAAAATAACTGTAATAGCTTTTATGACCAAATGTAGAGAAAGTTACTGCTCAAATAGTTAAAACTAAAGAGCAGCACCAACCAGTATAATAAAAATTGACCAAAAGCCAGAATTCCAATTTTAAAAAATTAACAAAGTCTAGGAATTATGCAGGCCCATAACTTCAGTTTAAGGCACAGCTCAAAGTGCTGTGCACTCAGGGAAACAAAGCTATGGAAAGGTCAAGAACACTCTGATATCTTAAGCTTTTAACTTTTGCATTTTTCAAATCCTATACTGCATTAGTGCATAACTCTAAACTCCATATAAAGCACTGGTTAACTGTCTTCACATTTTGGTCATACAAAACAATCCCTCTGGGCCAGTAACTCAAGGACACCCTCCAGCCTCAGGCCCTGAAAATAATAAAAAATGTGAATTGGTGGGGAAGCAAACTGGGGGAATACGACTTCATTACCTGAAGCTGTAATTGGAGGATTAACCCCTGATGTGTAAATGGACCAAACTTACATCTGTCTGAAAAAACTCATGACCATCGTCCATTTTGGGTGCAGCCTCGTGGGGACGCTTCATCTGCCCTTAATATACCAGAAGGCCCTTCATTAAATATATCTGCTTTTATTCTTCTAACTTTGTCTGGCCTCTGTTTCTAGGTAAGCCCAAAAAAGGCATCATTCTAGAAAACTGACTTGCCCAAGTTACCTCAGTAGGGATATCTGAAGTTCAATTCTACCAGTGTGATTTGAAATATTTTCATTTTACTCCCTTTTCCCATTAACATATTCATTTAGGTGTTGTACAAAAGACTGTTTAGAAATATTACCTCAATGATATAATCCCCTGGAGACACATTCTGAAGAACACAACTTGTAGTGTCTGTGTTCTGCTCCTACATTGAAGAAAGAATACTTTACAAGCAATTCACATACTTTTAAAACCTAATAAAGAACTCACATTGATTCAGAAACAGGCAGTGCACTCTTGTATTAACATACTTCAAACCAGCAAAACTAAGTCTGCCCACTCACTTATACAATCACCTGCCTGCAGAACTAACTTGTGTTACCCAGGTCCAGTGGAGTCCTCAAGCCTGGTTTTGACTGATGATTGCTATCACAGCACAATTGTTATTTACATAAATAGCTCCAAGTAGTTTTACAATTTTAAAACTGATATTATTTTATATTAAGTTTTTAAAGTTTCTAGAAGACCTTAGAACATCTCATGTTAATAGGTTTTGTGCTTTTAAGAGCTGCAAAACTCAGCCACCTACCTGTTTGCAGGTCTTTTGCTTAAACGGCCCTTCATGCTTCAGTTTGTAGTGAAGAAAGTAGTACCTAAACCCAAAATTGTGAGGTGCATGATCAAAGGACACTTGCATGTTAAAACCTTGCTGGGTAACATTCACATTCCTCGGCTTCCAGTCTGTCAGAGGAGATATTCATGAATCGTAAAATGACTCTTCAAGTACAGCAACTTTTTTAAAGATAATATACAGAAATGTTTCATTTTACTTACAAGGTTTGCAGACAAGGTTTTCTGGTTGTAGCAACAATTCACATGCTACAAATATACAGAAAATTTATTAATTTTAATATTAATTAGTAATTATGCAATTATCAAACTGCTATGCTACTTAAACAGAAAAAAAACAAGGGCAAAAGTAGGGAGTTCATAATTTTAAATACCTCCACTTCTTTCCCAGACTCTAATGTGCCTGGACTAAATGCATTTTGCAAATTTAACTCCTTTGTTATCATTTCAAGTCCCTTCTCATCTTCATATTCAAATCAATGGATCTCTGTTTCTCATATCACATTTCTTAGTGAGACAAAAGGGATAACACCAGGCACAGCACATCAGGAGAGAAAGTTTAAACTAGTCTTAAATATATTTACTCAGAATAACTAAGCATGCTGAGCACTACTATCAATGGTACAGTGGTCTGCATTAACACAGACTTGAAAACACCTTAAGCAAGTTTTATAGGGGAAAAAAGACCCTTAGCAGGACAAATATCAACAGTTCACCTCAAAGGGTTCTTGCAGTTTCTCACCATACTGTGCGATGACTGAGGAGATTATTCAAATTTCTTCTCTCTACCTCCAATGAGAGTTGCTAAGCAATTGTGAGAAATTCAGCTTGATCTGCTGCTAATTTTAGATGTCCTCCTCTACATCTGTCTTTAGATAGCTGTTCTTAAATTGTAATCTCAAAAGCAAAAAACAACTTGCCCTTCTTCACAATGCCCAGAGAGGAGCAAACCATCTTCAAGAGTTAACTGAGAACCACAGGACCAATCTTGCCCTAGGCAAACTTGAGATAATCTCAGGCCTGCCTGAGACTTCTCTTCTGGTTGCTGCCTAACACTTGCAATCACACACCACAGATTCATCAATGGCATGCAAATTCTTTCTGCTTAACACCCAGATCTTCCTTCCACAACAACGTCACTACCTATTTAACCCAGACTCATCCAACATCATCATCCACTACATTTCTTTGTTGGGAAAACCAAAATGTTGAGGGGAGAGGAGGGCCACTGAAGAGATGATATGCAATACTATAAAAAAATGCAATAATATATTATATGCAACACTATATTATATGTAATACTTACATCTAGTTCGGAAGAAAAATGGGTGATAATTACTTTCATTTTTAATGGAAGGAAAAGGAACAATTTTTACAAAGTAATCTGTTTCAAACTTCAAGTTTACAAAGGGCTGGGACTCCATTCCCTACAAAAAAGACAAGATTGCAAAATATTTTAAAATTAACTATCGTAGCTCAAAGTATTTTTCAAAACAAGCCAAATTTTTGCAACCAAAGGCTGAAATTAATACATTAAGAATCCTTTCTCCACCCCTCTATTCCAAACTGATATAAGGAATCTCACTGCATAGTGGCATGTACATCTTTTGTATGATTACATGATTACTGATGCGCATCTGTACTCCAGTCCCCAAAATGACAGTTCCCAAGTCCCTTCTCATCTTCATCAACAGGAACAAGATCTGTCTCTAAAGCAACAACTATCATTAATTTCACCAATAATACTTCCGTGAACCAACCAACTTTTCCACAAGGGTATGGAACAATAAGACAAGGGGGAATGGCTTCAAACTGCACGAGGGTAGGGTTAGATTAGATATTGGGAAGAAACTCCTCAGTGTGAAGGAAGTGAGGCCCTGGCACAGGTTGCCCAGAGGAGCTGTGAATGCCCCATCCCTCCAAGTGCTCCAGGCCAGGTTGGACAGGGCTTGGAGTGACCTGGGACAGTGGGAAATGTCCCTGCCCTTGGCAGATGGGTTGGAACTAGAGATGACTTGAAAGACAGATGAGGAGAACCTTTGCTTATAAACAGCTCATCCTAAAAAATAATATCCCATGAATCTGACACGGCCCAGAAACACAGCATATAAGAAAGCCATGGAGATGGGAGGAATCTCACAAATGCAGATTCTGAGCGGCTGCTATTCGTGAGAAGTGAAGCCATGAGAGAACTGGTTTTTTCCTTTCTTGTAGGCAAGTCCCTATAACAGGACAAAAGGAGACTCCTCTCCCTAGACTGAACTGAAAAAGACTATTCTTAAGTTAATAACTGACTGGAGTATTTCTGCATGTTGTTATTGAGAAAGAGAAGAGGTTGTGGGAGAGGAGAGGTAGTCTATATGTTTTAATCTGAATCTTATTATTCTTTTAAGCTAGTTAATAAGTGTTTTCTTGACACCTTTTAAGTTTTCACTCCTAATCCTATCTCACAACAAAAATTAGGAAAATTAAAATTGGTTAAGTCCAAACCACTACACTAAATTGGTATTTCTGCCCAATTGCAAACTGAAACCAGGACATCTTTAATGACCCAAACCATCCCAGTATGATAAACACTTTCAAGACTACTCACACTATCAAACACTGAAACTCTTTCTTGAAACAAAGAACTTACTGTTCGCTTAAAACTGGGGCTGAGCTGCTTTGGATCTTTTAAAACCATCTGCTGGCATTGTCTTCCCTCTGATTTTAACTCCTCAAGGATTACTCGAAATCCCTTCAGGTATTCAATCCCTACAAACAGCAGGACATTTAAACAGAAATTAATATTTCAAAATGCATAATGTGAATATATTTCATTTGTCTTTAAAAATAAAACTAATCAGTCATACGAAATACATCTGTATTTAATATCTGTTGCTGCATGTCAGCTCTGCATATTCCATCTTGCCTATCTAGAATTCAGTCTTTGGCAAAGGCTACAATCACTGCACACTTGTGTAATGCTTGGAACAGAGGGGCCCATGTCTCATCTGAGGCTTCCAAATTGCCACATAAGTTATCAGTACCTTCTTCACCTTCAGAAATACTTTATAGTAACTTCACATCTCCATTTTAACAATCAAATATAACATTTTTACTGGCAAATTATAGAAATATTCCCTTATAAATTTCACTATAATCTCTAAAACTATTAGATTAAAATGGTAACAATTGTTACAGCTTTTTTAGTTCTAGTACAGCAAGGGCTAACGGAAAACTTGACTTAAATGGAATGGATTTTATTCCAGTGCATGTATACTTCCAGTCATTCATAACTGCTGCCAGAAGAACATCCACTTTGTTCAAGTTACTCTTCTACAACTTATCTCAGTACAGTGTCTTTACAATGTTCTCATCACAGAATTACTTCATGATATGACTAAACTGAGTCACAGTGATGTGAATATCCCAGGCAAATGCCAGTGTTACCCTGTGACAGTTTTGTGGCTCAGGTATCAAAGGCACTGCACAGCTCTTTAACTCTCACTACTCCATCTAACTGCATCTCTTCAGCAACATTACATATATTTATCAATGACACAGACACAGCTTTTGTAAGCTAAATGCTCCATAAATCAAAATGGACTCATTTCAGTTTACGCTATGCTTGTCAACCCAAAAAATAAAACCCCAAATGTATCATTTCCACATTTTCCACCACCTCCTCTGGTTCACTAGTTTTCACGGGTTTGTGTGTTTTGATTAATGTTTTATAATTTTGTAGAAGATAAAGTGCTGCCAAATGTGTTCTTTGCATTTTATGGAACAAAAGCACTATTTGTCCTTACACTAAGACCCTGAAAGAAAAAGTGTTCAGTTCCCGTGTCACCCGAGATGTCTGAACAGCAGTTCTGTCCTGGAACAGCCCAAAGGATTAACCTCTGGTGATTACAAGGAAGAACACCAGGCTTTGTTTCCCATGGATGTTTGATTCATCCAGTCTGCAGCTGAAGATTAGCAAATGCCTTCAACTGCACAGTTCTGCAGAATTCAGTGGAATTTTCACATATTCTTTTAAAGCCCAGAAATAAGTTTCTCAGTGGAAATGGATTTCTGCACATCCTCAGTTTTGGGCACTACTGCTCTTGTGGGCAACAAGGTACTTCCAGTGATACTGAAGTAATTGAGGAATACTCTTAATCATCAGATCTGGCAAGGAAACACATTAAAGCTTGTATAGCTGTGATTAGATAATGTTTTCCACCTGTAAGACAATCTGCATCTGAAAGAACCTCTAAGTGTATCAGGAACTAAACTCAATCAATGCCACTGAAATGCACCGAAGCCTTAGGGCAGAAAATGAAACCAGGGACAGTTGCACAGCAGGAATTCAGTAAACTGGGAGAGTAAAAAGCAGTGTATGGCTGCAGAGAACATCCTAGTTTTAAGGGTGTTTTTGAAGCAAGCCAGAAAAAATAGGACCTTTGCAAAGGTGTTAAGAATTCCTTTCTTCTTAGGCAGTTTGCATCTATGATTCCAAGAAAAATTTAATTATTATACCTATGAGCAGGAAGTTACTATCAAACCCATGATCAACGAGTCCATTTCCCTCTAGAATTACCAATGGCATTTGCTGTCCAAAGGATCATCACAGCCACCTGTTCCTGGCATGCAAACTGACTGATGGTGATGTTCTGCACATCTCCAATCACGTGTCTTCCCACCGGACTCAAGTAGGGAGTGCAGTCTGAAAACATGGACAAATAAACAGTTTAAGAAAAACATCCTAGCTGACACAAACTCCCTGTCTTCAAGACTGAGCAAAGTTAAAGTACCAGTGCATTATTTTCTGTAAGTACTACACAGCAAATCTAGATGAAGTTTTTGTCACAAGACCCGAAAACCCACAAAACTTCACAAACCACTGAGCACAACCACCTTCCCTGGTTGCCAACCCACTGTCCACAGGACTCCCAAGGATAGCATTTCATACCACCAGTGCACCCCATGACAGCTATTGGGACTCCCAAAATCCCTTTTTTCCCTTGTAGTTGTCCAAAATACTATGAAGACTGACATGAAATTTGTTCGTGTATAGTGCTCAAAGCAAGAGAATGTTGGTCAATGATCAGGCACATATGAGAACAACAAACCATGTGAAGCTTGGGAACTGCTCAAGAAGTGCTTTTAACCACGACTCTGCTTCATCCTGGCCACAAAGCACCTACTGCTTAAATCCCTCTCCTCTCTGCCTTCCATTCTGCAGTCACATCCCTAAAGACCACTTAACTGCCGCTGGATTCACTCAGGACTGGTTTTGTCTTGCTATCCTCACAAAATACAGTGTATTCCCTAAAATTACAGTGCCACAGCTTTAGTTTTAACTAAGAAAATAAAATATAAATGACAGATTCCTGAGTGTGTTGTCGAACTCTACCATGTCCTTTTGTTTGCAAAGGAAGAAAACAACCCCAAATTTTAATACTTTGAAAAGCTTTATAATATTTAGGCTCATATTTTGTGGCAGGAAGTAGCAGGCAGGGAATTCACTAGTGTTGGAGCACAGTATACATGAAGAAGGGTGTGCAAAAACAAACATGCTGTTTCTGAACTAGTGAAACCAACAAAATCCAGAAGAAATTTATCAGTAAACTGTATATTACAGACTGATGATGAATTTAAAAAACCTGAGATGATTTATATGCTATATATCCATCTCTACAGAGCTTGTAGAAAAGAATCATGAAAAATCAAGTGCTATGATACACCAGTACAGGAAATTTGAATTTGATTCAGAGGTGTGATCTTAAAGGCAAGGAAAGAAAAATTATTAACTGTAAAGGAGATTTAGAAAATGGCTTTTTACTGTGAATAACTGAGGCAAGGGGTCTTTTCTATGACTGTCAGACATAAGAATAGAAGACTCTGTACAACACTGCCTTTTACAAAGCTGGGTGGTTGGTTCTGACTCCACTGTTTGTAGGATTCAGTTGCTATGAGTGAACTCAGTGACAGCATGAACTTCCTCTTAGGAGGATAGAGGATCTCTTTCAATGGAAAGTTTGAAGTAACTGGTTTTTGATAGGTCTGGATCTAATTATTAGCAAGCTCAAGATTTTGGATCCTGGTTACTAGAATTTTATGGTCAGATGACAATCTGCCAAAATGGAATATAGCACAAATGCCTGAAGTTTGACTGCAAGTCACTGATTCACAGTTTTAAGAAGAAAACAGCATGGAAAAAATCACACTTTTAGGAAACCACTTCTTTTACTTGAATAGAAGTGACATACTAAAAAATACAGGCATTTATTTTTCACCTGAATAAATAATCTAACTAACTGATTTAGCATCATAAAACAGTTTCCTAGAGTTGCTCTGTGGCAAAATAAGAGCCTTTAAACCACAGTCAGCAAGTAAATCCTCTTTTGTGATGGCTTCTTAAAGGTAAATATATATTTCCATACCGTGTGAGCTCTTTAGTCTTCACATCAGCAAACTTTTCCTAGTCCTGCAGAACTCAAATAATTCCTTTGTCTAGGAAGCACACAGTGCCAGCAGAATTGTGAATTAATACTTCTCATTGGTTAAATACAGTTCCTAGTGCCAGAATTAATGGAAAAAACATAACACTGAGATTTAAACAGACTCATTGTATTAACTAAACGTGGGGATCTCTGCTCTGACTGGTAGCATTTCCCAGTTTTCTTTATGTAGATTAAAAAAAAAATATGCTTCTTTTGTAGTGACCACCTACATCTTGTACAATCTGATACACTTACATTTTGCCCATTTTAAGTATTAACATCAAATTAAATTTAAAAAAAAAATCACAGTGAAGGATTGCAAATTCAGAAATTAACATAAAAATAGATGAGCAAAAGGATGATCAGAATGAAACAAATCACTGTTGTTAGGTTTCCTGATGCATGCTCTCAGTGATGGAACTTTACCTACATTCTTCTGCATCTGAGGTAATTTCTTTGGGTAGGCAGAAAAAAACACCTATGACTTGCACTGGCATTAAACCAAACACTGTTTTAATGTAAATTAGGACCTTGTCTTGACTGTACATTGAGTTTATACTGATGATGGCCACTAGCTGCCCACATAAGGATAAATCCTTAATGTAGTTAGCAGTCCTGCCTTGACAACTAGACAGGAAAGATGATAAACCACGTAAAATAACTCCCAACAATAAGATACAGCCATTTAGCAGATGTTTGAAGAGGTCTGAAGTATTGCTGCTGCAACCTGTTTATCACTGTTACTATGCCAGAGATTACTTTGTTCTCAATTTAGCTGCAAAACACACCACATGTGCTACAGCTCTGAAACCATCTGCCTGCACTGCAAATGTGACAGCACTTTTCCACTGGCTTGGGCCTTGAATACTGCAGCTAATGAAAAGTTCCCACTGATTCAACTAAATGAGAGATGCTATTCAATATTCATATTCAATATTAATCCTCGCAAAGACAACTTTTTTAATATATTACCTGTATACAAATAGAAACTGTGCATTTTCTACCTTGAGACATACATTATGCCATTTTCACCCAAAATTACACATCAGAGAAAAGCTGCATAGAGCTCAAAATAATCCTTTTGTATGTCTTCTTGTGTACTAAACTTTTCAGTGACTATATTTTTCACAGAATAAACGAATTTTCTGTAATGTTCCAGGCAAACATCAGGCAAATTATGTAGGCCAACCTGAAAGAGGAACTACTACAAATTGTTAGATAGTTTTATTATCAGTGAGACACAGGAGGAGATCTACCAGACCCAGCAGACACAAATTTTCTAGATTTTGAAATTATGTCAATATTGAAGAGCTTATGCCATCTTTAGAGCCATTTTAAGAGATATGTTGCTATATATTAACAACTGTGATGGAGTCCTTGATTTCTGTGAATACAGTGCAGATTTTCAACTTACTGTCATATTTAAAGGTGATGTTGAGTAGTCCATTGTTCTTTGTGACTGATGACAGCCCCTGCAGAGAAAAAACAGAGAGAAAGGAAAGTCTGAATGTAGTATCTGCAAGAAGACATGAAATTGTGATTGATGTAGTATGACATGCCCAGTAGATGGGAATTATAGAAGCTTATTTTTGGAAGAAAATTACGTCATATTCTCAACTTCCACCATCTAGGTGAATTGTGTATGTACAAAAACCATACCTTTAATCAAGGTTTAATGACAAATCATCTTGGGTTCTCCAGAGGAAACAGGGTGCAAGAGAAGAGAAGAGAAGTCAGCCAAAGAGCTGTTTTCCACTCCACAGCTGTGAAAAAGAGTATCAGAAGTTCTAAGAGAGCGACATTGCAGAAACCCATTATCCTGCCTCAGACATCCTTTTCTTTTATCAAATACTATTAAGACAGATACTGCAAACTGAAGACCAACCAGAGAACTGCTCCTGCCAGGGAGAAATCCGTGTCTCTTCTCTACTTATTGAAAAGAACTTTGGCCCTCAGACATGCAATACCCTCCCTTTCAGAAGGCACTGAAATTGTTTTGAAACACAAAGTGTAGCATCACCCTCACAAGACACAAAGCTGAAAACTAGAAAACCAGTTCTTATGATACAATATAATTCCCTAAAAGGCAAAATACATAATATTTTCCATTAGCTTTAAAAAAATACCACCCATTTACATGGAATTGTATCTGGGCTCACTGCTACAATGCAAACAGCAAAAATTATCAGTATAAAAGGCCTGCAGCAGCAATTAGATGTTGTCAGGGTCATGTCTGAGCACTCACTGTGTGTCTCCACAGTCAGACCCAGGTATGTAGAAACAAAAACAAGGTGGGAGTTGTGAAGTCAAAAAAAACCCAAACAACTAAAACACTTCCTAAAGGATGAAAGCAATTCAGACTTTGATAGTATTGTTACAAGTTAAATTTGTAATCTCACTTTCTTCTTAGGTGGCTTTTAATTGTTTAAGTGTGATTTAGTTTGGCATTGAACCAGCAGTTATACAACAAAGCTTCCTGAAACAGGAAGGAGTCTTTGAGCTGTAACTTTTCTGTTAATACCTGTTCTAGTCTGACTCACTTTCTGTTTCTCTAATCTTCATTAACTATCATTTAACTTACAGCAAAACAAAGACATGATTTATTTGATTTAAAAATCACAAAAAAGTAACTACTGACTGTTTATTAAGCGAGCTTAACCATCAAATCAATTGATACTTGCCTTCCTTTTGTCCTAGAGCTGCAGTTTTGGGAGACATAACTTATACCAAACTCCACAGAAAATTAGCACATGTATTTTAATTCATTAGATAGGATTTTTACATGCTATATTAAAATAAAAAGGCAACACTTCTCCTTTAATTGCATTTCTACTGGGATTATGGTGACATAACAAAATATGTAACAGTATAAGCATAAATAAATATACCACAAGCATTGATAATTTAGATGCAAAGACAGACAGAAGCCAAACTCTGCTGAACTTATGCAGCACATAAGACTTCCTAGTGGCAAAAATTTGTTCCCAAATGTATAAAAGGTACAAAAAGGCTGCAGTAATTAGTGAGAGAATTAGGGTCACCCCAAAGTATTGAACTAAATAATTGTTACATTAGTTATAAGTTAGGACATGTAAGTTACTCAGATCATTTCATCATGCTCAACTGTAGTATTCATCCCTCGAGTACTTACTGCTGTGAGTTTAAAGATATATTCTTCCAGAAAGCATCCCCTGTGTTTGGAATTAAAGTTATTGTGCTATTTAGGTGGCTTATAGGTAGGAGAACTTGTTTAGAGCATCTTACTTCAAAACTATAAATGCTGATGTTATGGCCTCAGGGCTCTGAATTCTTAGCTAATTGTCCCTGCCATGGCAGGAGGCTGGAAGTAGATGATCTTGAAGGTTCCTTCCAACCTAAACCATTCTGTGATTCTATCACAGAATTTGTTCTATCATCACACAATTTGTTGAATTTCCATTTGTTTAATTTAATTTATTCTGAACTTTACTAAAAAGCAAGTCTTGGTGTCTGGAGCCTTGCCTACAAAATCCCTGTGGTCTACATACTTCTACACATGTGGACTGAGAAGAAATATATAGGAAAGAAAACAGCCAAAACATCTTTTCTGAAGAACTCTAGACCACTTTGAAGAGATAATCAAAGTTGAAATGCACACATATTAAATTACAGATAACCTTATTTATCAAAAAGCTGGGGGAGCTGAGGAGGCATTAGCCACATTAAATCTCACATCATGTGAGCTCAAAGCACATAACTCCACAGAAAATATGACAGCTAAAATCCAAATCCTATATCGATATCAGGCAACCAAGCCAGGAAGAAATTCCATCACACATCACATACCTCAAATCACAGAGATCAATGTCAGATCTGTTCCTCAATAATTAAGGTTAAGATCCCCAGATATCCTGAGTCAGCACAGATCTAAATAAGACCAATACATATCATCTCCCGAAGAATGAATAGCTCATTTGGATGTTCAAGGCATGTACAGGCATTTCATTTTATTTAAACATCAATCTTTCAACATGAAAGAACACAAGTATTAATAAAAGACAAAGCCTATTATATGAAGTTAACCTCTACCTTGCTTGTTTATATTTTTATAATACCCAGTCCTCATTTATAGTAACAGCTCAGTAATGAAATGCACTTATGGCAACTCTTTCACCCATTACTAGGCCAGAGAGGAACAAAGTTAGGATTACATATCCAGAAATAAAGCTAAAATGAAATTTGTAACCACAGGAACTAGTTGTGCCTCCAAGAGAAGTTAAATTTAACTAATGTCTGCTGCCAAAGGCATAAATTAAATACAATTGAATGAAATGAAAACTCTATTTGATTTTATTGAACTTTTCTCTCTTCTTTTTAACCTAGAACATACAGTGTTTCATATTTGAAAGAAGGATCTATGTTTATATCTGGCAATTACTGCCAGAGATAGCACTGGTGATAGAAATGGATGGGTGATTTCAGAATAGTTCTATAACTAATCTTTATTACAAACAATATTGAAGTGTACTCCAACATTCTTCTGTTGAGCAAACACTCTTTCATTCAAGAAAGCCAATTTATGTCTGTGAATAGGCACTGTCAGGCAGCCACTTGAACACAGATACTGGGAAACAGCGAGATGCTAGCACTAATTACAGCAATCTGGTAGAGGAGGTAGGAAATCACTACCCCTCAAGCACAGCCTTGTGCAGCAGACCAAAACAGTAATCATGATTCATCTTTCATATGTTGTTCATCAACACACACATGGTCCTAATTTCACACTCCCATGAGGCAAACTGAAGGGACAATTGTTTTTGAACTTTAGCATCAAGATGAATAATCAGTGTTTACCATACTCATTGCTCAGTAAAACAAGGGCTTTGTATTTGACATCTGCTCTTCTTGTTTTAAAGCTTTATTGATGCTTTCAACCAAGTAAAAATATTTTCTATTTCTAGAGTCATCAGTAAAATGATGAATTATCTGTATTATTTAGATGCCTGCATTTTGAATTGCTTTCAAGAGAATATAACAAAATACATAATCCATGTTGATGTTTGCTATCTAAGTTGTGTGTACTGCATTGACTGCAGAATGAATTCTAAGCCCTGGGTGGATGAATTTCTACTGTTATTACTTATAAACTTGGTGTGACTGACAACTGAACCATGAATTTTCTTCAGATTTACCTCTTTTTTATATATATTCCTGCACTGCATGCACAAATTATGGGAATAGCATTTTAAAAAACATCTCAGTGACACTGAAGAAATAAGTTTAATTTAAGGGAATTAAAGCGAATTAATGGAGCAACAGACAACTAGGTGCCTGTTTCATATTTTAAAGAGGAACCTAGACTCTTCTAAATTGGTTGGTTTTAACTTCTTCTAACTAAGTTAGCATTTCTTGTATTTGTTCTTATGTAAGTAATGTAATTTACAAGCAGCTCACAGAGTTTGGTTGGTTCTTTGTTAGTGGCTATTTAGCATTTCACTGTTTCATCTCTAGAGCCACTGCCCACAAGTTCAGCTGCAGAGGAGCTGCATGTGTCTTCAGAGCACCTCGAAACCAGCCTGAGACACAAAAGGCAAAGCACTGCTTTTACTTCACTGTAAATTATAAACTGGTTGGGAAGAAAACCATCACTTTTGAGCACGAAGGAACATCTCAGAATAACAGAAGCATTTAGGCTGGAAAATACTTCTAGATCATTGAGTCCAACCACCAACCCAGCACTGTCAAGCTACCATTAACCTGTGTCACTCAGTGCCACAACTTTCAAATGCCTCCAGGGATGATGACTCCACCACTGACCTGCCCAATGACTGACAACTCTTTTGGTTTAGAAGTTTTCCCTACTACCCAAACAAAACCTCCCCTGGCACAACTTGAGGCTGTTTCCTCTTGTTCTGTCACTTGTTACACCTGGGAGAAGAGACTGACCCCCATCTGGCTGCAATCTCCTTTCAGATGTTGTAGAGCCATAAGGTCCCCTCGAGCCTCCTTTTTTGAAGGTCAAACACCCCCAGCTCCCTCAGCTTCTCCCCATCAAACTTGTGCTCCAGCCTCTCCACCAGCTTCCCTGTCCACCTCTGGATGCACTCCAGCACCTGTTCTTGTAGAGAGTGCCCCAAAATCCCTGATGATCCTGTTACAGGAGTGGGTTAGCTGGTTCTTCCCTAACACATCCTTGTCAATAACAGTCATGTACAAAGATCCCAGCTTTCCTTCCACATTGCTGGTGAAAGTTCAGTGGTTGATCTCCTGGTGCCAGCACATTACATGTGCACACCTGTCCCTTAGGTTGTCTGGTAGATCAGTCAGGCCCTTCCTCTGATCTGGAAGAACCCTTGTTTCACATGAACATTCTTTAAGCTTTGATTTTCTCAGCACAGCTCAGCCTTCCAGGGAGTAGATGCCTGGTGACCGGAGGCAGGCACAACGCACATCCCTTCATTTTGAAACCGTCAGGCATGTTCACATTCAGCATATCCCTTCTCCATCTCCCAGAACACAACTTTTTACCCCAGCTTCAGCCCTATGACTTGGAAATACATTATGAAGCATCCATACTAGTCTTTTTAAAAAATGTGCTAACGGATTTAACCAACAGTCAAAACCTAAGAAGTAAGAAATTTAAAACCAGGACTGTATAGAAGCCCCTGAGTGAGACATTAAGTTATATAATATCATATTGCAAAGTGAGCTACAATCCAGGTATAACAAAAAAACCCTTAAGTAAGAATCTGTGAGATAAAACTTACTTGGAAGAACATGCAATACTTCTTCTCCTAAACCAAAGACAAGGAATTCATACTCCCCTTGAATTGTCCTGACCTTCTGTGATCATTAAATCTCAATGACATTATCCATGGTTTTATGGTTGACTTCCTACATGTTATAATTACATTTTGTCTGAACAATCTTACTGCCATTTCAACTAGATATGGTTGTCTCAACGTTCTCCTATCAAGAAAAAATATTGAATTGAACAGCTGCTGGCTTAAATCCCACCAGGGAAGGAGGTGGTCCTGAAAGGTATTAATGGATACTCATTTCATGGGGTCTTTGGGGATTTTTAGGTGAAACACGCTGCCTGAAGAGCATAAGCCACAGCATATCCCATCTGAACAAAAGAAAACAGAAAACCTACCAAACCAAACCAGTAAAAATGCCCATTCATTATGCCCTGTTCCTGCCTGGTTTAGTTTCCATTTTAAAAAGGCAGAGTCTTTTATCTTACAGAGTCTGTCTGGCAGAGAAGTGAGAAACCATTGTAAGGAGAAACACTATAGGAAGTATTTACAGCACAACTCTTCGGATGCAGCAGGGCTCCATGCAGCTGTTCACTGGAATTATGTGAACTGGCTTCTTTAAGGAATAGGCAGTTATTAGGGGCACAACTTAACAACAAAGGAAGTAAGTTTAATCTATACTCTTCATCATCTACCGTGAAAATCTTAAATCTCTGAGTCAAACTCAGGAATTTTATACAGCAAATCATGGCACAGAATGGGCAGTATCAGCTCTGATTTCTCTCATGCAATTTGAATGTTTGCCAAAGAAGTTTTCTATTGTTTCCACCAACACAGTTTATTTTTTCCAACATTCTTGTGCAAATAATGTTTGATAAATAAAAAGCCTTCTAAAAACAACCAAAAAGCACCCAGAAGTTAACAGAATAAATATTTTCCAACACTGCCCATTTCCCAAAAACAATACCGAAATGTGCTGGTCTCAAGATATTTGGACAAAAGCCAAAAGTCTGTAGCCAAAGCAGTGTTCTTTTAACTGTGGGACATGAATCCTGGGAGGAGAATTCCCAGAAAAGACAAGGGTTTTGGGAAGGGGGAGAAAAAGCAGTGCCAGGACAGGTGCAGGAGCGGCAATTATGACTGGCTACAAATGGTAAACCTGCTTTTAGAGGGACCCAAGACAAATTAGTTTGAGTAACATTGACTTGTGCTCTAAACAACAAACAGAATAACACATATCTGAAATAATGGAGAAGAAATTAATGAAAGCTGCAGTGGATGTTTACTGCTTAGCACACTGCACAGCATACTGTCAAATCAACAAGCTAACTATTCCACTGAAAGAGTGTCTTTCTTCTTCTGGCAGGGAGTTAGCCACAACCTCAGTAAGCCCACAGGCTTCCTCACACTTACTGGAATAATTGCACGAACACTGAATTTTACCTTACGCCCAAGCACTTCTAAACTAACCCGTCCATGAAACAATCAAACAATCTCTTTTCATTCATTTTATGGACTGCACTTACTGTGCACACAGAGCCATAAGCTGAGGCAGTCTTTGTCTCATAAAGATGTTCAAACACCATTAGAAGACAAACACAGAAAGGTTTCAAGAAGTGACTGAAGCATGACAGATCAATGGATATATGTCACTTATATTAACATGTATATCATATATGTGGATATGTTCATTCATTCATTTGCTTACCACATTAAGAAATTATGTAGCTTTCAGAGGACAGAATATCAGGGGGAAAAAAAGAAAGCAAAAAAAAAAAAAACTTCAGAGTTAAAAATTATATCTTTCAAGATTTTATGCACAGAAAAGTTTCCTGCTTCTCCTAAATGAGTAACTACTTCCAAGTGAGACAGATCCAAAAAGAAAGCCTTTGCCTTTAAAGCTGAGCAAATGCAATGGCACCTGGAAAACAACTAAAGGAGCTTATTTCCAAAACCATAAACGGTTCCCTAACAATGTTTTGCTGCCAGATTTCTACCTTTCAGTCTGGAAACTCCTAGCACAAGCTCTTCATTTGATTCCAGGTTTCATCCAAAGGAATAGAAAGTCTGTAAAAGTAACTAGCATTGACTTCATAGGTTCAGTTTTAAGCTTCAGCCAGAACACAATTCACAATTATGACTAATTCAGGGTGGGTTTTTTACTCTTCATTTCTCAAAATAATGCCAAAGTGCACACACACAAAAAAAAATCCCTCGGGAAACTGTCATCAAATGTGGATTAACTGCTTTATTCATAACTGCTTGACCTACAGAAAATTCTCATCTGAAATCTACTGCAATGTTGAACATTTTCATTGCAAACAACCTTAGAGCAAGCAGACTACAAACACTCTATTTGCAGTACAGGGTTACAGGGTGAGTTGTTTATTGCAGTACAGGGTGAGTTTATCCAATTGCTAACTTCTGAAAATTTTAAGAACAGCTAATTGCAAGGAAATCTGTAAAGCAGAAGAGCACATAAAGGCTGGAATGTGAAAATTTTGACATAGCACGTCTATTTTGTTTTGGTGTATTCAGACCTCCCAGATACTTCACCTGTACTATTTGAAAGTCACTGAATTTCTTAGAGAGTTTGCCATCAGAAAATACAAAATGCATGTTCTTAGAAAGTTCATTTTAGTTCTTACCTGAATGAAACATACAGGCACAAGTACAGAAAGCATTACATACTCACAAGAGACCATGACTGCAAAGAATATTAATGTACATTGGTTTTGTAGGACCAGCATATAAACAGATGAAAACCCTGGCTCAGGAGGATATGGTGGCTAAGTAATTTAGCAACAACTGCACTGATTAAAGTGCCACAGAACTCAAAAAACTTTTAAAGTAGATAGGATTTAGGATTGTTCCATCTTAATCCCTCCCTTTGAAATAACACAATTATTTTGGATATAAAAACCTATTCTTAGGGATTTAGAAACACACAATTGTTTAGAAACACGCACTCATCCATGAGATTTTAAAATTGACTTCATAAGCAGCATGGTTCTAGTCCAGGAATAACCAATGATTTACTTTGCCAAACCCCCATGTTCTAGCTTTAAAGAAGCATTTACCATTCCACCAATAGGGTTTTTAATACTTCACATGCAACTTGTTTTCACAAGAAATGAAGCAAATAAACAACTTTCCTTAAAATAACACAAGCATCTCCTCCCAAAGTTCCCATCCTCGTGAGCTACAGAACTTAACAAGCTTTGGGGAATGAGAAGCCAGGACATGAAATGGGATAGACATCTGCTCAGTAGCAATGGAAAGGTGTCTCTGGCACTAAGTTCCCTATCAGGAGGGACACAAGAAGTGCCTTATTTATTCTATACACAGCCATGTTATACAATCTGCTCGTGAGAAGTGAGGGGCAGATTGCTGCAGTTTCAGAACACACATGATGACTGCTCCAGATGTTTTTACTGTGGATGAACAGAAAAAAACAGGCCAGAAAAACGGAGGGGCCATCATGTCAAACACAATGACTAAAAATACTTTTGGGTTAGAAGCAAATGTTCTTGTACATCAATTGTGCTAATAAAACCAATTACCTTTCCCTATAAATCCTAGGAAGAAATCAAATACTCCTTCCTTTCTTCCCTCCCCTCAGTTAATGGGAAGCTGCAGGAGCTGCTTCCTGCAGGCAGACTCAAGCCTCAGCTGTGCTGCCTTTCCTTCAGCTGTGTTATAGACACAAATTTGGTTCTTCTGCTGCTACACTTTGTCACCCCCACCTCCCCAAAATCTCTGCCAAGAGAGATTCTTATTGCTGAACTATGCACTTTTAGGAAATAATTCCTTCTCAAAGCCTCTGTCTAGTCCAGGTCCACAGAGAAGAGGAAAATTACTCCACAGCTTAAGCAGTAATACATTCAACAGAGAGGATTAGAAGGTCCAGTGCTTGCTGTGTACTGATGTACATGGCTGAACTTCAGAGACACAGGCAGATACATTTGGTGGCTGCAGATTTAAAGCTTTGGCTGCCAACGAATATTTACAGCCCTGGTTGCCCTCTATGGAGTATAGTCATCATATCTGCAGCCAAAAAAACTCCATTTGCAAGTGTCTGAAATATACAGAAAGCTGCAGAAATGCTTCGTGCTCACCTGAAGGATACTTGGAAGAAATAGTAGTAAAATATTCCAACCATACCAGCCTGTCTCTGCAGGCAAACTGGAGCTCCCTCACTTACAGACAAGTAGGAAAAGCTCCACTGAATAATCAACACCAGGAATTTGACCACAAGAAAATAAAATCATCCAGAACACAGTTTTCTGAGGAAACATTTGTGAGAATGTTTCTGAGAGCTGCCAACCTTGAATAAAGTTCACCTCATGATTCAACCACTCCTTCACACTGAATAGTTTCTGCCATCAGGATTGTTGAGGCTTTTAACAATGAAAAAAAGAATGAAGAGAAGACAGAACACATTCCAGTTTTCCTGTGTGCTCCTCTATCCTCAGTACTTGAATTCAAAAAGCTTTAAGTATTGCTAAATTTTACTATGGAAAAAAAAATCAGGGAAATATGTGTGTTTTAAGTATATCTGTACTGGCAGACAAAACTCTTTAGACATTCATATCAAGTCCCATGCAGAGTTTAACTATTATACAAAGGAATGTAGACACAATATTTAAAAGAGAGCTTTAAGGTCTGAAATGGTAGTGAAACTCCAGTCTGACTGCATTCAGTTTCCACTACTGAAAATCACACCCTATGGATAACCCACTTTATAATACACTAGATCAAGTTAAACACTTTAAGAGATCCATCTTTCCTAAGTATTTCATGTTAAGTGCTTTTGAAAGTCGGCCAAAGCAAAGGTTACACATCCTATCTGTATGGTACACGGCCAGTTCATAACTGCCCTTTTCACACTAATTAATACAGTACTTGACATGAAATGTGATATCTGCTAAAACACTGACACAACCTGTACCACAACCTGCTTGGGCTTTAAATTACTTCATTGGTGCCATTAGCTTAACTACTATTTAAGCTCTTGCAAGATTTTAATGCTTAATCTTTTTCTAGAACCTTGGAACAGTTTTTGGTCTTGTATTATTGGTTAAAATTGAATTATCTGACTAAAAAACCAACCAATCAACCAAAAAAAAAAAAAACAAAAACCACCCCACAAACCCATGGCAGAGAAAATCTGTATCGCAAGAACACTTAATTTTTCAGTCAAATCAATTTTTTTTAATTATAAATTTCAATACTCGCTAATAAACAATAATAATAGGAAATCATACTGTGGAAAAAATTAGACAAACCCTAAAATCAAATGTCTGAGGTACAAATACAGGCTTGACATATGGGTCTGTTCTGCCATGGCCTACTCTGACAAGATGCAGGAAAGGTACAAAGTCAATTTAGCCTCAGGAAAAGTACCCCTGCCGTGCTGCACTAAAGAAATGCCTCTGAAAAGCAGCACCAGTAAGATCCAGACTCATTCTACACTGTCCTTACATGACAGAGGAACCTGAAAGGAGGGTATCCTGAATTGTCATTTCACCCATCTCACTAAAATTATAAAAAACACAGAAACTGAAAAAAAAAATCCTTTTAGAATCCTACCTACAAGCCGCTCAAGTAAGCACAGCACACCAGAGGCAGGTTTCAGTTCAGGTCCTTCAATGATACAATAACCAACAGGGTTTACAATGAATCCTCAGATTAAACTTTTCTTGTCTTCAAAAGGTAGAAGTGCTTTGTCTTACATACAGATTTAATTAACTACTTTTAGCCTAACTTCAGATAACAAAACTTTTCCAAACTGCCGAAATTAAGTAATAAATCTTCACCCTATTAGGTCTTGTTTCCTATTTTGTGTTCCTGCAAAGCTGAAAAAAACTCCACACACCTAAATAACCAACTCGATGTAGGCTTGAGTATTTCAGGATGTCACTACACAATACAGATAAAAATTTAAGTCTTTTTTTTGCTGGTCTTCGTGTTCCCTGGACAAACATGTCCATTTAAAATGTAGTTATTTGAAATGCTTTAAATACTTCACAACATAGAGCTGTTTAAGCACTACTTACCACATGAAAAACATACCAAAATTTCATACTGACTGCCTGAAGTTTCCATTAATAAAATTACAGTCCATGGATCTCACACCTTATAATACATCTGAAGAGGAGACAACCTGAAGAAATGCTTGGAGCTGGAGGAAGCCAACCAACACACAGGAATTCACACTCTGAAAAACCCAACCAATCACAAACACAAAGCTTTGAAGCAGTTTGGCCACTGCACAGCAACTCATCAAATTGCTGCTTACTTGGCACACAGAGATACCTGAATATACATTTCTACTATTCCTTCTGCCTTGAAAAGGTTAAGGGATCAAGACTGAAATAAAGAAAACACGTGACATTAATAAGTAGTATCTGCCCATAAAATACTATAAAGCAAAAAAACACATTTGAAAAAGCTTACACTCTTCTTAAATATTTCTATTACATGGATATTCACAGTGATTTTCCTGAAATCAGACACTTTCACCCTAGACTATAGACTGAAGTGATTTGAAATGGAAATATTTCCTGTCCACTCACTGCCATTTTCTGTTCTCAGAGTGATATAACAGATGACATCCAGTACAATATATTCTTTTCTTGACCATAAATTTGAGCCTGCTTTAGGGATTTGAAGTGTTCAGTTTCATGCTGAAAATATGTAATGTTATCCACAGACCATCAGCATGTGTAACAAAAACAGAGCCACAGGTTATGTGACTTTGATCAAATTATTACAAAATTTCACCTGAATTTAAAAATGCTCGGAAAAGCATTTACACTAATTGTTTAACCTTTTATTTTTAAAGATACACACACACTAACTGATCTTTTTCTGCAGGAAGTGGTCACTTCTAAGAAATGAAGTCTCTTTACAGAATGACAATGGACAAGTTGTCTTGTGGCATTCATCTTATTTAAGAAGCTAGAATGCAATGTAAGTTTTAAGATAGTATTTGAACACACAGATTAAAAAGTTAAATTGAACCCTGTGTTTCTCACAAAGTTTCACTTGACTTCTTTCTGTCAACATTAAACTGAACATATATATGGTTAATCCTAAAACATTGATCAGGAAGATATAAAATACAATCACACTATTGTAGTAAATTGAGAAGTAGATCCAAAGATCATCAAGTTTCACTTCCAGTAGAAATAACAGCTTTTAACAGAAATACCACTTGGACATAATTGTAAAATATAAACATGGAAACAAATATTTTTCTTGTTGCAGTAAAACCTAACCACAGTGGGAGGAGAGGGGGAAATCACACCTAGAAATCCAGGTCAGCTTGCCACAGACAAGCACGAACATAAACTACTGGAGTTTGCATACTGGACCTTCAATGGTTGAATGGAATATAATAAACAATAACTAAGAGATGTAAACCAAATGCAATGGGGTTACACTGAGCGATCATCCTCCACAGCTACCAGCATTGTTAGACGATATTGGATGTTATTCTATCACTTATTTGGGGCTTTGATTCCTACATTTACTGCCAGAAGGTAATAAAAGGAAACTTCTGTCGTTGCAGCTCATTCTTTAGTGAGCTGAATGTCCCATTTTCAAACCTCTGCATGACATTTCACGGCCAGTGATCCTTAATGAAAAAGAACCCCAAAAGTGAATGGCATGATTAGTGAATTACTCTTACAAATGCAACTATAAGGAGAAACCTAAGCTATTCCAACTTGCACTATTCCTAGGTAATGAATAAAAGATAAAGGTTTTGTTTCCTTTGATGTTCTGAAGTACCATGGAAAAATAACTTTTCACCTGTTAAGGGCCTGGCTGAGTTAGGTGTTTGTTTTTTCTTTTTGTTTTTATTTTAACTCTTCTCATACTTAACCTATTCCTCCTGTCAGAAGGTAAATTAAACTAATTATTAAACACCACCAACATAATTTGCTCAAAATAGAAAATTAAATAATAAAGCAGAATTGTAATTATGCAACAGAGCACTTTACTGGTTCTTTGAAAAGTATCTTAGCTAAACTTTTTGTGGTAAACAACAGAAAAAGCAAAACCCTAGATATTCTTTCATAACTAAAGCATCAGGCTATGCATCTGGCCCTTTCTCCATCTGGTGCTGTTCACACTTGCTTTGTGAAGCAGTACCAGGAGACCTCAGATAAAATTTTGACAGAGTAAACAAAATGAAAGCTCCTTACAATGGGAAATAATCCTTAACTGTACTCTCTAACTACACAAACTTGCTCACAGACACTGTATTAGTAAGAGATGCTGTCTTCAGAGCAAGATAAGAAATGGAGTTAACAAGACCCACTGGGTTGTTCTGTAATTTCAGTGGTATGACCAAATTCCATTCACAAACTATAGGCTGGATGGTGAAGTGCCCCCCTTGGGTTACAAATGAATACACTACTCTTCATTTCCTGGCAGGAAGGGTTATATAGCGTTACCATGAGCTCTGTACTCCACCATGGAATTGGCTGCATTTCAACAGATGCTCAAGTGATTTCTGAAACATTATCATCTTCTTGCTTGTGAAAAGCTCACTGTTAAAAAACACTCATATGAAAAATGTTGAATAATTTATATGCTCATTATAATAACCTCAAACTTTTTTGATGAGATACCTTTAAAAGAGTATCTAGATTACCACAACTTAAGGGTGGGAATGTTAAAAGCATCTGAACAGCTATATGGAACACTGGGCCTAATCACAAAATTAGCCAGGGGATTTCCTGACTCCCCTGCCCAGTTCCTCTGCCTCCATGCTGTAGTTCACCAATTCTGAACATAGACTTAACATAAATGCAAGGGGACCTTGGGAAGGGCAAACACCAACACCAAAGTGGGAGGAAACAGATGGGAGTGAGAATTTCACCAACCAGCTTCACTGCTGAGTCAATATAAAACATATCTACACCCCTGAGCCACAAAAGAGAATAAATCCCATTGAAAGTTGATAGGAGTTAGGGCACTCCATTCTTTTGCAGAATCCTACTCCAAGCTTTTAAAGGTCTGCTCACATTTATAGAGTGAAGCTTAAATCACCCATTTACACCCCGTATCTCTCAAACTTCAAGGCCAAGCACAGCACAAGCTTCAAAACTTTACCAAAAGAGTTTGCAATGTAGTCACACCCCCTTCCCACACCGTATTTAAAGTTCATCCAGACAGAGCACCCTTTATGCTCAGCAAAAATTGCACAATTTGCCAGTTTCAACTTCCATCCTCATTTTGTTACTACTGCCTACACCTGGGGGCAAGCCCAGACAGGAAGATAAAACTGATTCCTATAGAAACTGGAGGAATAGGAAGCAGTGCAGGCAGGCTTTGCAAGGGCTGTGAGACAAGATACAGACTGGTACCTTAATAGCTCAGAGGAAGAGAATGGAATTCTTCATTGGCTGGGCACCTGTAACCAAAGTACTCCAGCACATTTCAGGGGCGGGAATCACAGAATCATAACAGTTGGAATCAAGGAAGTTATTCCTGTGGGATAACCAAAGATGCAATTTCACAGCGCACTCCCCACTCTACAAGCACACCCTACAGGGGCTGTTCCAGGATACACCAATGCACCAATGAGACTGAAGACAGCAATTACCACCAAAGCCTGAGCAGCAGAGACTGCCCTGCCAGCCACTGCCCAGCTGTGGGCCAGCTGTGCCCCCCAGCGCTGCTCCTGCCCTTCAGCTCGCTGGCTGCACGTGTCGGGGTGGCTCTGTGCAGCACCGCCCCCGCTGAGGACAGCACCTAGCCCCTCCCCACACGGGGTGCACCGGGAACCGTGCACTGCCAACTCGGGACCTCCGTCACCAGGTGGTGACACCCGCACGGACACACAGCAGCAGCCAGAGGAGAGGCTTGCACTGCCCAGCCCTTGCACAAGTCAGTGCCAGCAGCTCAGCGCTGGGCAACCACACAGCATCGAGCCACTCGAAGTGTGAAAGAAAACCCCATCAGAACCGAAATCAAAGTGTTGCCACTAATTTTAATAGGTAGGGGCTTAGCTCTTTAAACAAAACAGCCCAATAAAACCAGAAAGAAATCCCTTAGTTTTCCATGTTTGAAAGGAAAATAGATTGGGGTGCTGTTTCTACAAGCAGATGACAGAGGCGTGCTTGGAGTTTGCTTAAATTACCGTATAATATAAAAAGAACCTGTCCTACTGTAAGTTTCTGAAGTTTTTTTAATGCTTTCTGATTCCAGGCCAGTCACACCTGGAATCACATATGTTTAACTGAGCAGCTGATAACTTATAATTGTAACAATTTAGAATATGAACTGTTTGGACCTAAACATTCTCATATCATGCTTTTCTATGAGCTACACTAACTTCATATATAATTTGAACCTGCATTATTTGGAAAAAAACAACATTCTCTTTAAGCCTGCAAAATTAAGGCTTTAAAGAGGGGACTTGCACAAATCAGATTACTCGTCAGTATTTTGCATAAAAACAGCTGAAACTTCAGTATAGATAAGCAAACACAGAACAAATTCCCTTTTGTGAATACCAGAATCCAACCCTGCTCCTCCTGGAGTTCCATAACTTTCAAAGGAAAATATCAGAAAACATATGGAAATATTGTTATGCTATAGTTACAAAACTCAGGAAAATAAATTTTATAAAGGTAGGGTGAACTTTAAGCAACAGTATGAGTTTGGGATTCCCATGGAGAACTAAAATCCTCCATTTGAAAATACAAAGCAAAGTTAATTAGAAAACACAGTTTGAGCAAAGAGGGCTCTTGCAAAGAGTTCTGAGAAAGGATCACCTTGAATGTGTTTGATGCTGAGGCGACGCCATAACTTTTCTTCACACAAAAGCAGTCATCTACAGAGCACAACCAGATGTTAAGTTTTCTTTTCTTAGTTTCTGTAAACCTCTGTGACCTCTCTCAAATTAAAAAAGGGAATAGCATTTTTAAAGCCACAGGAGCTATCATTAGTGAAGCATTCTAAGGATTTTCATTAATTCATAGCCAGCCAACCAGGAATTTTCCCACAGCCGTATACAAAAAAAGTCAGGGAAGTCATTGATTGCTTGGTTGGATTTGAATGTAGTCAGAAGTAAGATCAGAAATACCTAGTCACTCCCACTGATATAAGAGTGAAGAACATAGGCAAGGTCAGAAATTAAAATCCAAGTTTGCCCACCAACCATGAGGAAAATCCAGCAGTGCCATACACCGGGGGTATAGAAATGGTTATTACACACAATTTTGTGAGATAAAGGATCAATCATATGGACAGATCATTACAAATCAATCATTTGGAAACCTAAGGCCCAGAATGTGCAGCCCCAAGCAGATCTGCAGGCCTCTCATGTCCTTCAAACAGCAGCCTCAAGATGTGATGGATGTTGTGCAGTTGTTGCAATACCCACGTTCCCAGCAGCTCACGGCCCCATACACACATTTACTCGGAGCCCTTTGAACTCCACACGCTCCTGAACAGCCCCTCATTGTTCCTGGGAACCCGGGGCTCAGCACTGGAGGAAGGAGCTCAACCTTCAGTGTGAGATGCTCTGCATACAAAGGCTGGGGACAGCAGCAGCGGAGATTTCAGCAGCAGCACTGCTCTCCAGGAGGCTGCCCTGCCCCGGCACTCCGCAGCTCTGCACTGGGCACCAGGGAAAGGAGAAGGCCGGGAGACACCCCGGGGCTGCTGCCTCACTCCAGGCTGCCAACAGAAGCTGCAGCGGGCAGCGCCCACGGGCAGTGCCGAGGGGCAGCGCTCAGGGGCAGTGCCCACGGGCAGCGCCGAGGGGCAGCGCCCACGGGCAGCGCCCACGGGCAGCGCTCAGGGGCAGCGCCCACGGGCAGTGCCGAGGGGCAGTGCCGAGGGGCAGTGCCGAGGGGCAGCGCTCGGGGGCAGCGCCGAGGGGCAGCGCCCGGGGGCAGCGCCCAGGGGCAGCGCTCACGGGCAGCGCTCAGGGGCAGCGCTCAGGGGCAGCGCCCAGGGGCACAGCTGTGTGCTGACACATCACCAAGAGGTACAAATTGGATTCAGGTTAGTCACACACACACAATCTGCTTCTCCTGATTCAGCCAGAACACACATCTCAGAGTTTATGCTTTCAGGTGTGATACCTGACGTAGCATGGAATCTCCGAGGACAAGGCTACCTCTCACATTTATTTGGGCTCATTGGAGTACAACTGATGAGCCCCAAAAGCAGATTTGCTCTCTTGCTGAATAACAGCCCAAGGAGGAATAATAAAAATAGAATGTCTGAAATAATTCTTCAAAGCCACTAGTGACATAGTATTGTAACAGGCTTCAAGAGAGAGAATTCCAGAGAACACAGTATCTCCTGGAACATGTGCTCATGCCAGATAAAACTCTAATCCAAGCTTTAATTATTTTTAATAATCAAATCAAACTTTGGGAGAGCAAATCCCAACCTGCACATTTGATTTTCCTCACACTCTTGCAATCTACCATGCAGAGATGAGAGGTGACAGGAGAACAGTGTACCTTTAAAACCCATAAATGCTGTCTTAGACATGACACTGAAAGTACAATTTAATAAGAGAAACAAGTTGAAGCATGTTAAAATACACATTTATACTCTATTTTGGCTGGCAGAATTTTGGCTAACCAGTGTTAATACCTGTGTTTCTGCTGTATGAATATTGCAATGAGTCCATCCATTACTGGCATATGCCTGTATTCACTACTTTACTAAGTATACACCTGGTCAAAGTTTTTATGATAAAATCACACAGAAATACTGGGCGTAAGGATGTGCCACTCCTTTTGAGGAGAGCTGGGGAAGACAAACAGGAGAGTGAAACCATTATAAAATAGTATATGCATGAAAGGATAAAATCCTTTTTCAAGTCTGTACTTAAATTTTGACTCTTAAATAAATTCTCACATTACCATAACCTAAAATTAAGTACTTCAGATGTACTGACCTAACATTTTTTTAGGTTACTGTAACTTACACTTCCATTCAATCCTTTTTTATAATTCATATAGAGATAAGGATATTAAAAAAAAGCATTCATGTAACTCCTAAATGGTTTTTCCCAGGTGTGATGTATTAATGCATAATATTAATTTTTAAATATAAAACCAACAATGTAAAAACTGCTATAGGAACATCAGCACTAACCTAAACTTTCAGAAAAAATGTATTTCAAATAAACCTCATTATACTGGTAGCAGTAAATATAAAATCAAAGTAATACACTTGAAAAAATTTTTACTTTTAAAAACTAAAAGCAGTATTCAAGTTTAACCATCCTGCAGTAATACTTCACACTCCCATTGTTTGCTTCTAAAAACACATGCTAAATTTATGGGTAAAACTCAGCCTTTGAGCATAATTAAGCAGGCAAGTTCACATCAAAGCTTTGTTTCATTATCTTTAGACTGATCTGTTGGAAAAAGACAGCTGGTCCTTATTAAACACCCTTTAAATGTTGCAGTTGTAAGTAAGCAACATCCATGTTATATCAACATCAACAAACAATTAACTAAAGAAAAGCTAGTATCACATAATCAACACAGCTTAACATCCTTTCACCAGTGGACTATAAAGTATTCATCTGTTAAAAACAGAACTTGTTCTTAAATAAATGTCTTAGGATTTTAAATCAACAAGTCTGATACAGCAGTTTCTACACTTGCACTTACTCAAAAGCAGATTTTGAGGGGAAGTAAGGCAGGGAGTGGAGTTCAGCACCTAAAGTAAGGGACATGTTCCAGAGAGCAAATCAATCAAATCTGTAACAGTCCCAAGAGACTTCAACTGCAGAAACTCTGTTAACAGGGTTTATCATTATATTCAGATTTCCCAATATCATGCAAAAACATAAGGAAAAACACAACTTTGTTGGAAATAGACAATTTCATTGTTAATACTGAGAGTTAGTTTCAATTACATAAACATATGTTTCCATATTTTTTCCTCTAAGTCATGTATTTGAATGCTCATTCTGAAAACACAGCATTAAACTGTACAGCCTCACAGCTCCTCAGGAAAGTCATCTGCTACTTTAAACATGAACATGTTTATGCTACTTTGTGCATTTTTAAATTCATTAAAATAGGCAGATTGTCACCAATACTTTTTGACACTAGAGTAGGAATGGGGTCTCATTCTCTGCTACATTACTCAATAAATGCAATTCAAAAGAAAATCCCCAAACAAACCCTGGAGGGACCCTGAAGCCAAACTCTAAGCTAAACAAATGTGATACAGATGCCTACCTGCATGACTGACCATGCCTGCAAAGCCTTGCACTCAACATGTTGCACTGCACTCATCACAGGACACAGGAAGCTTTAAGTGACACGTCTCATCAATTCTGAAATGCTGTCACATTGTTCTGGATGCCAGGGAGAGAAATCTATTGATTCTATGAATTCTCAAAAAATGGCAGATAGGGAACTGCTGGCATCTGGTCTGCAGAGCTTGAAAGCAGCTCTGGAACTGTCTATAGATGAAAGAACACCCTGACGGCAAACATTAACACCTTCCACCATGCTCCATCTTAGCTCTGGCTTCTGCCAAATACCTTTTAAAATTTTTAAATACTCTGCAAGAGAAAATCTGGGTTTTTTAAATGTTGGAAAACGACATGAAATAGAAGGGAGAAAATTAAACTTTGTTAATTTTTACCATTTTAGGGAGTGTTTTTCCTCCAAAAAAAAGTTCCCAAAACATGTCCTTAGCTGGGAAAAGTATTTCTGTATGCCCTAGCTCTGTGCCTGGTAGATTCCTAACTGTGGAGAAGTACAAGTCTACTTTGGTATGCTTGAGAAGAGAAATGTAGGGACATAGCAGCATGAGCCTAAAGAATAATGAGGCAGGCAGAGCTCCCAATAGTGGAACAGTAGGAAATCTTCAGGGTCCCTGCTCTGAACTGAAAAGGAAAGAGAAAGTTCCTTACATAAAGAGCAGAGAAGGGGACACAGGGAGTTTCAGGGAGAATGCATGGGAACAGAGCCCTCCAGTCTGTCTGAGCAGCTCTGCTCAGCAGAGCAAAGGAAGGTACAACTCTCTGCTAACAAGGAGGAGAGAGCTGGTAAAATGCTGGATTATTTATTATTCCTCATCGTACAGTCACATTAAGTTTAAGCTTTCTACTGGACACGGTTCAATGCCAGGAACGTCAGTGGAATTAAACATATGAAAAAAAATCACTCATGTGTGTAGTCCCTCTAGAATCTACAAAACAACTTGAGAGTAAAGTTGCTCATGTGTTTAACACCAAATAAATGAATCTGAAATATATTCAAATCACCCTCAGATCACACGTCTGTCTCCTCTGTGCACCTCGTGGTTTGTTCATAGTATAAGAAAAATTCAGGGACTTTCCCAGAATAGCTCCCCATGTGGACACACTTACTCTAGATTAAAACAGGCCCTTCTCTGAACTACTTTTTTTCTGGATAAAGGTATGCATAGGAGGTCCTAAGATCATCCATATGGAAAATTACTTTGCAATACTATTCTACTTTAAGCAAATGTCTACCCTAATGCGAAATAATAGTAAGTGTTGGAATACATCAAAATTTCTATTAAACATCAATGAAAGGAATCCTACACCAAGCAAAGTCAATCCAAATTCTACAATCCTGAACCCAGTGAAATCTGATCATTTTTAGCCACAGTAATGTTAAGTTACTTGTCCTGGATTGCTTTCCTGCTAGACACACGTAGAGTTTGCAAGACAAATGCCAGGGTATTACCAGAGAAGATGAATAATACAGATTATCCATATATTTTGTCACGGAAATTGTAAAACAAACAAACAAACAAATCACATCTAGAATGTGATTTAGTTTTTAGTTTTGAAAACATTAGGTATTAATAATTTCAGGAGCTATGAATTAAGTCAACAAATATTTCCTCATCAAATTCTTTTAACCATAGTCCAGTAATATGCTCTCAATAAATCAGTTCTTTAATGCTAGAAAATATTGAGGATACTTAAAACTGTATTTTTTACAGCAAAATAAACTTGTGAATCACTTGTGCATGTATGTATATTATTATCTCTGTGTGTATGGAATAAAGTGGAACATAGATTCTCAAAAAAACCACTCAAATGATGAAAAAATGATTCACCAAAGGGAACTGCAACCCACATTCACAATTTTAGCGGAGGAAAATACCCAACGTGCCTGTATCTAAATGCACATACAAACCCAGCCAGCTACATTTTATTTCTCCTTGAACAACCAATAAAAGTTAAATTATATATTTTTAAATTATTCATGCCCTTGAGGATTACCTCAATTCAACCACTTCATTTAATGCAAACTAGACGTTTTTACCTTCTCTGTATAAAACGTTAAGATTTATTCATGCCCTTAACATACATTAATTAGACACTGCTTATAAATAACCTGCAATAAGAATAACTATTTGAATAGGATACAATTACTTAGGGCTTGTGTCTTTTCAATCAGTCAGTGTCCCTGCAGTGTTTAGAGTGGCAGAGGGGAAGTGGCCTGTGGTTAAACAGAGGAAATACCAAGGAATTTTAATAGAGCAAATAGTCTCTTTACTTCCTACAGGGTACTACTTCAAAGGCAGCCCTGCTCCAGAGCAGACAATGTGTTAGAGGGGCCATCAGTCATTTAATAGTTTGTCAAGTCTACTCAAAACTTACATGCAGCCCAAGATAAATACCACATAACTGAGACAATGGGTACCATCCTGCAGTCATGACTCTAATAAATGCTGCCCCGCCTGCATTATGGAGGTAATCATGTGCAAGGGTGGTATTACAAAATCAGACCACAAAATTTTAACTACACAATCTGACAAGGTATCTAATAAATTGGCTAGAGAAGTCTGAACTTGAAGCTGAAAGTACAATAAAAACAGAAACTAGTACAAATACTTTATAAGCTAAAAAGGTACATTAGTTGTGTACAATAAACACAAAGGGGGGGGTTGCTAACTGGAAAGAGTGTAAGTTTTGCTGATCTAAAAGTCAGTCAAAATCACTGTATTAAAAGAATTATATTGCAGTACATTCCTGTTTAGCGCACACAATGACATTTATTATGTAAGCAAAAAATAAACCCAGAACAAACTGCATCTGCGTATTTCTATAAAGGTCAATCTACATTAATTCAATTGTATTACAAGTAAAGCACTATGACTTTTAATAGGGATAATTTACTTAATAGAAGATGCAAAACTTGACATAGTGGTGTTATGAGCCTGCAAAGTACCCTGCCCATGTCTGGTGAAACACACAATAAACGTAGTGAGCCAAAACATTTTATCGCTAATTCTGTTAAAAAGACCTAATAGGGGAGTCTTAGTGTTCCGTCCAACACTAAGGTTTAGATCTTAAGCTTTATCTCAGGGTTTAAGTTTGTTTTTTCACACTCTTCCATTACATATTTCCCGATGCTTTCGCCTTTCTAAACTATGCCCTATAAACTTCTGAACTCTGTGTTGCAGCAACGTTCGCAAAGGAACTGATCTGAAACCAAGAAAATCTTTAGTGACAGTCTAACAAAAAGGAAAATCAATGAAAGTCACTTGTGTTCCCTCCAGTGTTCCCGGATCACCACGCTTGAACTAAACCTGTAACCAGACATCAGGAGAAAGGAAAGGAACAACCCAAAACACACAACTCAAAAGTTATTAAAAGTGTATTTAAAAAAATAAAAAGAATATGAAAAGCAATCGAGAGAAGCCTGACAGCAAAACACACCAGAAACGGGAACAAAAGGCAAAGACCAGTAACAAAACGTTTATCACCTTCCTCCCCTCTTCCCCCTCCCGTAAATTTCCTACATCCTCTGTATAATGATCAGGCCCGGAGCTAAAACCCCAAGCCGGCCTCGAATCATTAAAATAACAAAGCCGCAGCGATCGCTTTTATCCAGGTCGGCTCGGGGAAGTGGAGAGCGCTGGTGGTAAAGGACCTGTTGAGTGACTTCTTCACACTCGCCGGCTACGAGCTGCTGCCCCCTCGGCCAGAAACCAATAAATATCCCTCGCCGGGAAATGCCACCCTCTCTCCCGGCCGCAATTAACTTCCAGATGCGGAGCCCCGGGGCAGCGTTATTTGTTGCAGAAGTGGCCCCGGGGCAGCCGCTCCCTCCGTCCCTCCCGCACGCCCGGCGCGGCCGCAGAGCCCGCGGAACCCCGCGCTCGGAGCAAGCCCCCTGCCCGCCCGGCCCTGCGCGGAGCCGGCAGCACAGCACAGCACAGCACAGCACAGTACAGAACAGCACAGAACAGCACAGCACAGAACAGAACAGCACAGCACAGCACAGCACAGAACAGCACAGCACAG
>VXBQ01013274.1:137507-154632 GCA_013400175.1 Phainopepla nitens | reverse complement strand
CCCTTCCCTTCCCTTCCCTTCCCAGAGCCCTCAGCACGGGCCCCCCCCGCTCCCCGGGACACTGGCGGGCTGCTGCTGCCTTCCTGCAATAAGGGGCCAAGCCAGTACCTGGCCGAATCCCATCCTCGTTCCGTGGTGCGGTACCGTATTCCTGACCCACTCACTACACTGCAAGGAACAGAGCTATCAAGGAAGTTCAGTCACAGATCTTTGACGTGATTTCATGCATTACAGAATCATAGAATCAATTAGGTTGGAAAATACCTCTGAGATCCTCAAGTGATCGTCAAGTCCAATCTTTCCTTAAACATTCTCAAGGGACAGCGACTCCTCCATCTCCCTGGGCAGTCCATTCTCCCTTACTAGTCTAATCACCCTTACTGTGAAGAAATTCCTCCCAATGTCCAACCTCAAACTCCCTGGCACAGTTTTAGACCCTGTCTTCTTGTCCCGTCCCTGCCTGGGAGAAGAGACCCCACAGGCTACAACCTCCTTTCAGGTAACTGTAGAGGGTGATAAGGTCACCTCTAAGCCTCCTCTTCCAGCTCCCACAGCTACTCTTTAATTACTCTTTAATTACCATTTAATTAAGGAAGACAAGCTGGAAGAATATACTATCATAAAGTTTTCAATTGCAGAAAATGCAAAGGAAGTCATACGTGGCAATAAATATTTCAACTTTTTCAACTGGAGTTAATTCTGATATTACATGCTTTGATAAAAACACTTTTCTTTAAAATAAAATAAATCACATTTCTGACAAATATCAAATGCAAGGTGGTCTAATATATCAGTAAATTACATCAGTTTCCACCTCTTTGCCTCAAAGTCATATAAGAGACAGAGCAGCCCAATGCTCCTCCAAGGCACAGGGAGAATCAGCTGGGAAGAGAGCTCAGGGGTCACCAGGCCTAACCCTCTGCTCAAAGTAGTCCTAACTTCAGTTTTAGATGAGACAGCCCAGAGCCTTGTTATACATCACTTTTACGCATCACTTAACTCCAGTTATTTTGGAAGCCTTGATTTTAGTACATGCTGTTTGCTATGATTGATCTTGGACAAAAACATCATCCTAGTGGAAGAGACCAACCCGTCAGTAATTTATAAAATACATTAGAGTTTGGTTTTGTGAAACCACCGCTAAGTCAATCAGTTGAAAGGAAACATGACTAGCTGGTAATTTTTAACTACTATTGGTTTTACACCTATCATAGGTTTTCCATCCTTCGTGACTAGTGGTGAAAATAATACAATAAAGCTTTCCTAAAATGCTTGTTCAAGTTGATGGATCACAGCCCTGGCACTCACAGTTATCTTTGAAAATAGGTTTGTGACTTCAGGATGGCTACAGCCCTTCATTGTCCTTCTGAATTTTTTAGCGAAAGTTGGAGATTAGGCCAGAGTTCTTTGCAGCTCTGGGATAAAAGGTTCTTACTTTTGATCTCCATTGCCCCAGCAGGCTGGAATTCCGAAAGTTAATATTAAGTCTCTAGGTGGAATTCCACTGATTTTATGATGAGATATTTTTGATGGTCAAGTACATCCAGGCCAGAATGGAAGTTTAGCACATTTTCTCACTGTACACCACACACTTCTGTCTGGGTATTCCTGCTTTACTTTCTCCTTGCATTACTCAGAAATGATCTAACAGTCTTGAAAACTATATGAGCATTTTTATTTTTAATCAAGTCAGGCTGCATAAAACCTGTAAATAACTAGTCCTTTTATGTTTGAATTAATTACAAAGGACACAAAATACTACAGTATCATGGCTGAAGAAAGGAAGACACATGTACAGTTCATTTACAGGTCAGTAAATACCTCTGCTTCCCATTACCACCTATGACAAGCAAGAATTCCCTGTTGAACATAATGCCATTGATCTGCAATTAAATATTCTAAACCATGGGGGAAACTGTTTGGCTTTTGCTGTTAACTGACATCTAGACTGCTGGAGAAGCTGTAATTTTTAAGTGAGGACAAAATTAGCATTATCTGAGCTATTGATGCATTAGCCTATGATGTTTTTAACAAAAACAGATACACAATAAATAGTTCCAATTCCTTGGTAGCAGAATAACTGAAGAACTCACAGCTGCCACTGGCAATATCCAGAAAGCAGCAAAACGATTGGTCATATTTACTGAGACCTCAAACCTAGCAGCATAAAGCAAAGATGCCATCTGACAAAACCAGCATTGATACTTCCTTCCCAACAGTTCAGCCTAAGCTAGTAACAAAATGACACACCTGAAAAACAATTCTTCCATGCTGCCACCATGTCCAGCTTATCCTGTGAGTGCACTGGCTCAACACAGAAGTGTTGCATTGCTTCACATCCATTTAGAATAGTTTCCACTGAAATCTTTGCTGGAAAACAGTAGTGGAGAGGCAGGAATCAAATGACTGCAGTTAATGTTTCTAACTGGAGTCTCCAAACTGCTGTGAGCTCCTGGAAGGGCAGAAGTGGCTGTGGGGACTCTGCTTGTCTGTAGGATCTTTTGTCCTTTTTACAACAGTCTCTTGTTTCTGAGTAGTAGAGAATGCATAATATCCAGAAGTCATGGGTATCAATATCCTGCATTCTACAGCTGGTTTTGGTTGCCACTCTCCCTTCTTGCTTAGAGCTAAAAATCTTTTTTTTTTTCCTTCCCCTTTCTGAGCAGCTGCTCCCAGATGGAGGAGGCAGTGAGAACTTAGCAATTCCCACAAAAACATGAAAACTCATGTACCAAAAATTTCTGATAATATGGTTAAAAATTCCCTACAAAATCTTTCTATTGCTCAGCAAAAATTCAGTCTTGGACATGGAAGCTGTGTGCTCCATCCATAGTTCATATTTCTAGTGGTGAATTCTCTCCCAAGAGAGACTGACCTTGACTGCAAAAGAAATCATTCAAAGAGCTCACCTTGGGGCAGAAAGCATCCATCAGGCTTTCAGAGTGTCCAGCTAAGTCACACAATCGTGACTATTGCAATATCACAAGGTTGCAAGGAGTCAATAACTCCTGTTACACACAGACACTGCCCACTGTTAGGAAATGAGGATGAGATGCAGTGAACTAAGGAGACAATGTGCTAAAAGAGATCCCAGAACAGAAATCCCTCCATGTGAGGGTCTTCTGGAACTTCATCTGGCAGATACCTGAAGACAGAAAATTAGATCTTTTGAAAGTACACATTTACATGAACTCATCCCATTTCCATGGGGATGGTTTACCTATGGCACGAGCACTGAGCATACAATAGAGGAAGAACCATCTTCCAGGATCAGACTTGTTCTCTGCTTTAAGAACAGAACTAACAAGTGTGAAATGGATGTGGACACTCTCAGCAAGGACATGGAAATTCCCACCTATGTCAGGGGTCACAAAAATTCTGTTTCCATGGAGTCTTCTGTATTTTAACATGCCTTAGTTTCAAATGATCTGGCCAGGCTCAGGTGAAAGGTTATCAGTTGATAAGAAAGCAACCTCAAGCCACAAAATTGAATTGAAATTTGAATCAAATGTATCAATTGTTACGAATACCCATCTTGTTTAAGGCAACAGTTAAATAATTAGGCCTTGTTCATGAAACATAGAGTTCTCAAAGAAAAATCTGTATGACCAGTCTCATTTTATAGATGGGGAAACTTAAGCACCAAGCCCTAAAGATGCCTGCTTTTATGTCCTGCACACATGCTCAGGGCTAAACCAATAATTAGATTTGGAGTCAGGAAAGACTCTGTGCCTCAGAAAGACAGGAAAAGACCCCTGTGTGTAGCATTCTTTGGTTTTAATTTGCTGCTTTCTGTAGAGACAAACTGTGCTTGCTAAGGTCACCCAGGCAGTACCAGTGGGTGCAAGGCTCCAGAGCAGTTCCACTCCAGTGGCTGCTTCTCTCTCAGGAGTGGCAGAGCCCCCAGCAGGCTGGCCTGGCAGCCAGCTGCCTCCTGCTGTGGCCACACATTTCTTCTGGAGCAGCTGCTGCTGTGTCCAGATGGGAAAGGGGAATTAGATGCATGAATTCCAGTTTGACGCTGGCAGCCACCATTTCTGTACACAGATGCTTTGCACCAGGCCCTGAAACTGGGCATCCAGTCCTCCCTGCTGCCTAAACCAGACCTTCAAAATCCCACGGAGTGTACCAGCAGCGCTGTTTCTCTCCTGCTCACTTTTTTTTTGTCACAGTGTCATGTTCGAGATTTTTCTCAAAAATCTCAAGGCTGTCTCCAGATATTTGGGGATGTTTTGAGGCTTGTAGAGTTCAGAGAGAAGGGAGTGAATGGTGTTGTGACCTTTCTGGATGACTTAATCTCTTCGACAGGAAATTGCACTTAATGACCAGAGAAGTTTAAGTCCTATATTCCTAGAGGCTCAAGTCAGCATCAGATGTAGGAGTATGTTATGGTGAAAAGGAAATGACTGAACTAAACCAAAGAGCTATTATATGAAAATTACTTCTGATCACCATCAAATTAACAATTTGTCAGTGATCCATGGATGCAAATCTCCATATAATGTTACCTCTCCCCAGACCTCACAGTTCTCTATATTGTATAGAGGCCTCCTTCTACAGTCAGGAAATGTTCACAGTCAAAGGTCAACTTTCTGTATTTCTGTTTAGTTTTGTATCTGTTTATTTATATGAATATAATAAAGGAAGTTATCTAAGATTATTCAACTTGGTGATGTGCCACCAAGCACACTCCTCCCTGCTCCAAAAGCACACCAAAGTGACTCCTCCTGTGGCCACATGTTGTTTCTGAGGCAGCAGGGCAGGACTGCATCTTTCAGCATCAGTCTTCTGTTACACTGGATTAGGTGTAATGTGAAACTGCACTTTTAAAGAAGGGTAGATTTATGATGCAAAGAAAATTAAAAATTGCATGGATGAGTCATTGTTCAATAAAAATTCTGTTGAACTAAAATTATTCTGAAACAACAACTGCATCCCCAAAGTTATCCATGCTTTATTTTTAACAAGTGTATAATTCGTAATATTCAATTTTAAAATAATGTATTTCTACAATATAGAAATATTATCTCAAACAGTTATTAAAAATGAAAACCAGGATCTTCACAGTGCAGTTTGAATAAATGCCAGAAATTATAATGAAGTAATGTCCTCGCAAAAGTTTCCAGTTTTAATTCTATTCTCAACCCTTTCCTATTGCAGCACAATGCTTCCCATGCAGACAGCCTGTCATTTTCCTTCTGCAGGGAAATACGGGGGAGGGAGGTGGGGTGGGAGAACAACCCTAACCTGATTTAACAGTCTGTTGTGCAATTCAACACATTTGCCACAACTGCATCCTGTGGCAATGTCTGCAAAATTAATCCTAGCACACTAAGGGACCCTTCAAGGAGCATAACCTGCCTTAAACCCTTTCCCATTATTTGCTCAAGCACTTTGGGATGACATCATTTGTTATTTGAGGCCAAAAGCTAAGGGTAATTAAGGCTAAAGAAAATGTTCTGAAATTTTCTGCAATTAAAATGCATGGAGACACTTGTAAAAGATACCACTACAGAACAATAGAATCATGACTGGAAGAATTTTTAAAAGTCTGACTATTGTGCAACCAGTGTAGAAGAAGATTGGAAAGTCCTTTGTCAATAGCACCTCATTCTACTCCCACAAAGGGAAATACACAAACAAAAGAAAATACAAATATGAAATTGCCCTTTTTTTGTTTATATGATAGATATTCCCCAAAATACTCCAGAGTCCTTTTAAAACAGATTTAGGAAAGAATGCACAGCAATTCTACATGACTGGGCTAAAAAAACCAGAGGAAGGGCCCTGTTAGAAATGACAATTGTTGCTGGCAGCTCTACCTCTCCAGCAAACAAACTCATGGTTCTTTTTCTCTACAGTCTGGCATATAATTTTAAAACACAAATTTGAAGCAGTTGGATATCAGGATTGAGTTAGCTGCTTATTTTTGGAAAGAGTAAGATAAATATGCACATAATAACAGACTGAAATGCAGTGAACAAGATTTGTTAAGACTCCATGGAAAGTTAAAGCCTGTTAATATGTTAAGCTACAATAGATTAATATTATTTCTTTCTAATTAGATTATAATAGTAACAACCACTGAAAATACCAGTCCTCTTAAACCATAAATTGTGATAAAACTAACTGCTCAGGATCATATGCCTACAGAGGAAAGAAGGAAAAGACTGGATCCAGTTTTTTTAAATTTAAACAAAAACATCCCCAAGAAAAGATTTTCCATGTAACCAACTTCCATTCTACAAAAATCTCAGCATTCTAAGGGCAGTGCTGATGCCTCCTGAGAATGCTTCCCTCTGACTTCCTTTCTCTGCCAAAATGAATCAGAGCAAATTGCAGGAATATTGTCAGACAGCCACATCCCATAGCACACAATGAGATGCAACTCTGAAGTTAGAGAATCCTACAAATATTTCAATCATGACAGATGGAGACTATAATATTTTTTAATATTTTTCTCTGACTGAATGCTTTGAAAAGCAGTAAGAATGGTTAAGAAGTGCACAGTATTTAAACAGCACAGTTATTTCTTATTCTTCTAATGTGATGAAACAATGAAAAATGAAAATCTGGTGGCAATAAGTGTTTCTGCCTGGCAAATAGTTGCACCGACAACACTATTTATTATCACAGAAGAATTATATTAAATACATATTGTACCAGAAGTCATTCTGGTTTCCACCATAATGAATGGGGTTATTTTAGAACTGCAGGATAATTTGTCAGAAGTTTCACAGAATCATTTTGCTTAGAAATGGCCTTTAGGACCGAGTCCAACCTTTGAGCAATCCTCCCACCATGAAGCAGACCACTGCACTAAATGCCACATCCAGTGGTTTCTCGAGCATGTCCAGGGATGGCAATTCCAGCATCTCCCTGGGCAGCCTGTTCTGATGTTTAGCAACTCTTTCTGTGAAGAAATTATTTCTGAGAATCCCTTTCTGGAATATGACAATATTATCCTACCATAAACTGACAATGCTGGGCAGTCTTACAGACACATAGTCACGACAGCAGCCTAAATTCATTTAGAGGCAAGATTTCAAAAGGCTGGCTGTTCAAGAGTATCAAAAACATTAAGTACTAAGTATTAACTAAAATATTACATCAACAAGTTCTGTTCAATATTGAGCACTCAGAGCTTTGGAAAATCAGGCTGACATGGAGCATTTGTACGCGTGCAGAACATAAATTCGGTGACCAACGTTGTGCAGTTGGAAGGATCAGTCAAACCCCGCCGCAGAGCGCGGAGTGAAATCCCCCAACACGTGCGGCTGTGTTACCAAATCCAGCCACGAGGCGACAGAAGCAGCCCAGCACTGTAATGGGCAGCTCAAACCCAGGCTAAAACCGTTTCAAAATGTATGGCTTTAAAGCCTGTGTTTATATGGAAAAGCCAAATAAATAGCCAGCAATTTTTAGTGCAGAATACTTTCTCTGCTATCTTCTTAATTTCCTTAATATGGCATCATTCATAAAAACTGAATCTCAAGCTATTTTGGAGTATTACTATGATCCGTACCAAAAAAAAATCTAAATATTAAAAGTATGAAATCTATCATTAAAATATATTTTTTTCATTTTCATTTAATATATAAAACATAATTTGGTTATACAGAGGAGAGAGTGTTCCTTCTAACACTTTGAACACAATGTTAATCTTCTTACATACAAGCCTAAAACGCACAGGTTTCATCTCTTCAGAAGTATTTCCAATACAAAACTTTGAACAAGCAGAAAAATGTAGATGTATCCACACACACAAGAAAAATCATAACATGTAGTTTGCTGGTGTGCTGGTTTGCTATTTGTAAGCACAGACTTGACAAACTAAATAATTGCAAGTTCAGAGTGTTAAATGACAATTTAATGAATCCTGTTTCAATCTGGGCTTTTGATGCTAACATTGAAGCTTTAAGCTATGCTTTTATGTATGCTTCAAGTAACATCACAACAGAACATTGGGAGTTATGGCTCTTTGGTATAAATTACTGCGAATCTGCTTTTAGACCACAGGCATAGCTCAGCTTTTTTGGACAACACTGGGCATTGCTGAAATTTGTAGTTAGAAAAAAATTTAATATGGAGATTAATTAAGAGAAGAATATCTATTTAAAACAAATTATTATGCAGCCCAGCATCCCAGTTAGGGTCACAGGTGCTGGATCTATCTCAGGAAAACACTACCAGAATATTTTGGCCCCATTACAGTCAGAGATAGAGGCCCAGTATCAACCTGACAGAGCCTAAATTGTACCTATTGATAGCTGTTGACATCACAGCTTGACCATATTAAGAGTGAGAGGGATCTTTGCTAGAACACTTTTTCACCATCTTAGTCAATGTATCAGCTTATCACAAGGGTCAAATGATCACTGGAACCAAAGCAAGGCAGCATGGCTGGAAGCAAAGGCCGTGGCTTCATGAGCTTAAGACAGAACTAGAACAAAAGAGACAGATTTTTCTACATTCTGAAGGGCAGAACAGAAACACTGCAAGGCAAAGCATGCAAAACTGGGGCAGATTCCAGCATGCACGGTGGCCTCTGCCGACAGACAAAGACCCTGCGAGCTCCACACCAATACTTTTCTAGGTGGAAAAAAATCCAGCTGTATTTGAGAAAGTGATGGGCACAATATAAAGCCATGCTGGTCAAAGTAGGTATAAAAGTAAAGTGAGAGTCTCTTTTTTGACTGCTGATTCCTTTACTCTGGGAAGAACAAGGTAAGCCAAATGAAGCAAATAATGCAACTCTGCTTTGAAATTCTTTTCCCCTTAGCACTGTGTGGGACACTCCTAGCACCTCACACTAAAGATCCTGCTGGTACCATTTGCTAATGGAGAGCAGGATACCAGGGCTGGTGCTATTATTATTCTGCCACTGTTCTCCTGCTCCTCTTAAATTGCTTTGTCTGACTTCCGTCACTTGAGACAAGCTCCATTATAGCAGACATTAGGTGTGTTTAGGTATTTGCCAGATAATAGAGTAAGGTTCTTAAGCAATCAATCTGCACAGATTAGTCTAATCTGTTGCTGCTGGAAACTTTGTTTCCAGAAGCAAAGTAGACAATAGTTTCAGATTACCCGCAGTAAGGTTAAACTATGGGCAGTATATGTTTTGAGGTGTGAAGAAAAACAAAATAAAAGAATGCATTCCCAATATTGTCTTTGCCTTTACCAGATCAGGCAGGTATCTGAATTGAGATTTCAATTGCTCTAAAAACTATTCCTAATGGATCTGGCTCAATTTAAATTGCTTTACTTGTGGTTCTCTTAAGTATTTTGGAATGCAGGATACAACAGAATTCACTTAGGAATGTAATTTCCTAAATCAAATAAAGCACACACAAAAAAAAATCATGTTTCAATATCAGATAAAAGTTTGTTATTGCCATATTAAAATAAGATTTCTGGGAGCAAAGCCAAACACTTCGAGATTTTCAGGATTCTGCATAAAAGTGAAGGCAATGAGCCAATGAAGTTAAAAGCATGGAAGGGCCAATATTTGTCACCCAGTTCTAAAGTAATGCAGTTTAGTGATATTTTTCAGAAAATATAGAAATGTTTTTTATTTAAACTCTCACAGCTCAAACTAGAATTCAAAATACTAAGTAAGGACTGTCAGATCATCCCTCCCTTTAGCTTTTCCTAAGAGAGACTACATAAATGATTTTTTTCTATCACCCTATTTTCTCAACTTACCTTTCATCCTATGGGACAACAGATATGGATACAAGCGTGAAGAAAGGAAGAGCAAGACTGTGTCTGTTCATGAGATAAAGCAGAATTTATGTCCAGCAAGAAACACAGGCTGGAGTCTCAGTGAAGGTCAACAGCACTTGAGGCAAGTGCTCAGGGCTCTGCTGAACAAAGAGCAGCATAAACCTGTACTTATTACAATGTTTCCCTACACTGTATATGGCTCTCCTTGACTTCAGGCTCAGTATCAAATATGAAGACAATAACTTTCATGTACTGTTTGATAAAAATGAATTCAACATCCTAAAATTAATGGCAATGATCTGAATATCTGGTCTGGTCTCCACTGATCTGATCCCATGAAATGCTACATTTTGTCATTAAAAGTTAAGATATCTTTCATAACTGGAACACATATTGACAAGAGAGGAGATCACCAAATTAAAGAATTAAACAGGCAAATAACCTAAGTTAATTAAAATTATATTAAAAGATTATAATTGTCAGCTTCTTTTAACTGAACAATTGTTAAACCTGAAGTCAGTTGAATATTAGTGCTTCCATTGGAGACACCTTTTTCTAAAAGTTATGTTCTTTATGAAAACTATCATATTCTTTATAAATAAGCTATTTAAACTCCAATGTGACAAACTGTTTCCAGTAGCAAAATCTATTTTGCATCTGGTTCATTTCAAACTTGAAGCAGACTTCTAAAACCATAAAGCTTTGTCAAGTCATCTGCAGTAATTCATATTAGCTGAAATTCTTGTGCAACTTAGGGTTTGCATTGTTTTAAACTGCAAAAATATCTCAACATCTCTGAAAATACTTACTCAAATATATGGGAAAAGTTCACTTTTTCCACAGAAAGTAGATTATAATGATACTTCAAGTATTTACAGTTTATTTGAATGAAAATTATAATAAACTTTCAAATCTGGGCATAAAATCATAATTACTATATTGTTACTTAATACAGGTTATGAATAATTCTTCATTTTCTGTAGCAGTACTGTAACAGCAAACCATCCTTCCTTCTACTCTAGCAGGCTGGAGGTGAAAGTGTTTTTCACCATTAGAAACTGAGATTCTCTATGTGATCTTTTCAGTTTTGCACGACGGTTCTGGAACCAGATCTGAAATGAAAAGAGAAGGAATGCTTTTCAGAAATACAGCAGTGTAAGCAGAATAATATTTGAAACTTAAAAATATTCACACTGTATGACAATATTTTGTGTGATGACAGCAGTTTGCAAGTTCAGTATAAATTTAAAATCTGCAGATGACAGCATGTAGCTACCTGCTACCTGTAATCTTAAGACCACAGACAAAGAAAATAATATCCCCAGGTTACCTGGGAAGTGAGATCACTGTAATTAATATAAAAACTGGTATTAAATTCAGTGACAGAATCAGATCCTGGAAGATCCTGAACATCTAGAATTCACATTTCTTATGGTGATATTTCTTCAGCTGCTTAACTATTTGCAGCATCAAGTTTCCCATCAAGCCCAATATAATATTTGTAACAAAAGCCTGATAAACAACAAAGCAAAGCCTAAATTCTCATGTTTACAGTATGCTTCTTGTCACATTAAACTACCTGGAAATCAATAATTAACATCCCTGAATAGATTTTGCTTTTGGCCAGATAAAGACATAGGTTCAAACACTGGTTTAACATATCTATGCTCTGCGGGCAGTCTCACAAAATATGCAGGCAGTCACAGAAATTATGTCCATACTTGTTCCAAATTTATTTTTCAAATACAGTGACAAGCAAAATATAAAAATTATTTTAAGGAAATGATCAAGTTCTGTACATAATAACTAGAGATTAACAGAGTAGATATTGTGGAAATATTATAGTGATAAATACCTCATCAGTGCTATGGAAGGCTTTAGATTTCAGAAGGAATTCATTGGTTTCCATTTCACAAATCATCAAAGGCATGTTTCATGTATATACATTGATTTAAATTGAGAGTATTAACATTCTCATTACTGCTTTAAAACTACTTATGTATATAACCAGAGAGTACATACAACTGGAATTACAGAAAAGTTCAAATAAATTTTTAATTACCTGGATCCTGTCTTCATCTAAATCTAATTTGCGAGCTAACTCTTCTCTAATATCAATGCCAGGGTAGGAGTTCATTTTGAAAACATTTTCCAAGACTTCAATCTGAGGAGATTAAAATACACTTGTTGAATAGTTAACACTATGTTCATAGCAGGAATACATAAAATAAATAATAGCTTAGTTTGTTCAGTAGATCAGTGTTCTGATTCCATGCATAAACACAGACCTGCTGAAATTAGCAATATTCCTGTTAATTTACACTAGTTCCTGATTACATTTCTCTCTGCAGAGATACATCACACTGAATTTATTAGCTGTTAGAGGTTTCTTCCAACATTTTACTAAACTACATTGTTACTCATTTGTCAAATGCTGAGGAAAGCCCTACCTGGTTTCTAGTGAATGCAGTTCTTGGTCTTCTACCCCTGTACCAGCTCAGTTCTCGTTTGAAAGACAGCCTTTCAGTGACGGAAAAATATTTTTCACATTTCCAAACTTTCTCCTCTTGCACTGGATCACTTCTAGCATGAAATAATGGACTTTCGTAGCAAACAACAGGGATTTGCAGATGGGGATTACTGTCATCACCTAAAACTAGAAAGAGCAAGAAAAGGAGAGCTTCAATTCGCTGCTTTGCAGTAGAAACGCGTCAGTATTTTTAAAGGGTGAAAGCTTAAGAGGTTACAAAACAAACTGGCTTACCCAAGCTGGTGCAAGCATCCATCCAGGGTCTGTGAGGTTTGCCAGCTGGAATGCCACCTTTTTTCTGCTCCAGTCCCAGTATGCTGTCAATGGAAAAGGAGCGCTGTGTGGTTTTACCCTCTCCGAAGCCGGGCACCCCGTGCAGGTGCGGAGCGGCCGCTGCGGGGGCAGCGCACAGCGAGGCACCGGCCATGCCTTCGCCCTCGGCCAGCATAGCGGGGACACGGCGCTTGCCCTTCTCCACAAGCCCTCCTTATAGCTACGGTGACAAGGGGGTTGGATTTGCAACGTCATTAATTAAAATCTTTTATTAGAAAGTTTTAGCATGTCAATGAAAACTCTCCCACCAAGAGGCACGAGGAGTTAATTGTTTATTTGTTTGCAAGTAATTAGCAACTAATGGTGACACTAGGGGGGCCACCGAGGGGGACAGAAAGTGTTATCTCTCCTAACCAGAGCATCGACTTAACTTTCTCAAAAGAAGCTGTGCACAAATATAGTACTTCTCTTTTATGTGAAATCATTAATGTATAAAATCAGTTTTTTAAAAAACTTTATACTCTAATGGACTCCACTTACCTAAACACAGAAGCATGATAGGAAACCAGTCAAGTAATAAGTAATCTCATTTAAGTGAATTTCCTTCCAAGGAAATTTAAAAAATAATCTCTTAATGCTATTAGGGTAATCCCGATGAAAATGCCTCTGTTTTTTCATATGCATATGTAATGGTGAACGTGGTCAATAAAACAACAATAGCTTTTGGCATAAGGCACTGTGCAGTGGGTTGGCAGTGTTGTCAAAGCTCAGTGTAATTGCCTTCCAAGTGCCTGGATTAGTTAATAGGAACAGTTGCACCAACTATTTTAAATAATTCATGCATTCATTTTTCTTATTAAAATAACTTTGTTGCGGCCTTTTTGAAACATACCAGATGTGAAATTTCCTGATAATTCTTCACTACATAAAAGCAAAACTTCAAGTAATAGAAGCAGTACACTCAAATTTACAGGTTTGAAAGCATCCTTTTTCTTGTAGATGTCTCTCAGTCCTTAAAGGTTTATAGCAAACAGAAGTATATTTAAATTCTACAGAGCCGACACTTAAAATCACAAAAAAAATTATGAGTAATGGGAAGAAAGGAGATAAAGGCTTTGTAGTGGGGCTCCAAGTCTGACAGAATTCTGATTTCATCCATTATAAAGAAAATAGAGACTACAGCATTTTTATATTCAAGCTCATCTGTCAGTCACACAGCAGTTTACATCACATGCCCAAAACCAGCTTTTGGTTCAGGATAAGAAAAAGAGAAATTTCCATAGAGACACTATAAAATCAAGATTTGTCCAAAAATAACAAGCAAAAATGAATACAAAAATATTTTTATTTCTTTTATTTTTGTGTATTTTATTTATACAATAAAACAATATTTTTATTTCAGGAGCAAAAGTTACCTCTCCTACCGGCCTGACTTTGTGTTGTACAGTAAAAGTGCTGTCAAACCAAACTATTAAAAGAGTGACAATTCCAGAAGTGATCTTACCAAGGACACTTCTCACACATACCAAGGGATCTTGAAGCAGCAGGGATCCACCTGCAATGTTCACTTGCAACATGAGCTCCAGTCACCATTTACAGACCTTAAGCCTTCTCTTGAAAACTGTATTTCATTGTTTTGGCCCATTGGTATTGACCAATACTACCTTGCAACCCATTTGAATTACCTATAGACTTTTAACTAAATACCTTGGTAGGGGCAATTAGAGCAACACAGCAAACACTGAGTTGGGAATCCTAAATAATCAATAATGGGAAAACTCACTGCTCCTTGGATATGCAAATCCAATCCTCTTACAGCATCACATACTTGATGAGGCAGCAAACTAATCTCCCTTTCAGAGTTTGCAGGGCTGTTTTTTGCCCAGGGACAGTGCAGTTCATCTCCTCAGTAGGTGAAGCTCTCGTTCTTCAGAGATGGGAAGCCTGCAAGGGCTGTTTGCACCAGCTGAGGAGACCACACCCAGAGCTCTTGGGAGCTTTGCTCTGAAGCCCCTGTTCTTACTCTTGCTGCCTTTTGCTCTTCTCACCCACAGCACCTCCACTGCTCCACCTTTCACGAGAGCCTGAGCGATATTTTCAGCTTTTTAAAAAGCTATAAATGGTATATATTATCTTTCTCGATTGCTTATCACACTCCAAAAATTTGCCTTTCACCTCACCTTTCCCACAACCTCTTACCCGGCAGTATTTCACCACCTGAGAAGTCATGCTCCATAAAGCTCTCTTTCAAACAGGTTTTTAACATGAATAACAAGTGTTATATTCAAAGCCAGCTTCAAAATTCCCAAGTTTCTTTAAAGCAAGAATACCTCAAAATGCTAACACAAATTTTCACAAAACAAAAGCAGTTAGCTATTTGTTGATTGAAAAAAAAGCTATTTTGACACAGGGAGACTGAGTGAATGCAGGTAAATTCAAGGTTAATCCAAGGTTGTCACTAGCAAAAGTATTAGAAACAGTGTGTTAAAAAGTGGGACACACTGCAAATAAAGCCTACCTTATCCACACAGCTACTTTCACCCTCCAGCTGAGGCAAAATGTTCTCTCCATAAGGGCACACATCTGGAATCCTCTAAAGATCTGTTCTCTGCTCTTCCCCCTGTTGACAAAGTGCCAAATGTGAGTTCCCCACATTTTTAAGGCCTCTTAGTAGATATTTTGCAGAAAAAAAAAAACAACAACAAAACCAAACCAAAACAAAACCCAACAACCTCCCCAAACCCCAAACCAAACAAAAAACCCCAACCCCACAAACCAAAAAGCTCAAACAATAACAAGACCCTCTCACACTAACAAAAGGTCTACAATGCTCTAAACTGTGTAACACTAAAACCACACTTAGAGGATGCAGAGGGATTCTTCAGTTCATTACTATCACATTTGTTGCAGTCAAATTTGTAGCTCAAGTAAAGCTTTTGAATGCCACTTACAGCTGTAAGTGCACAAAGCTAACTAAACCAAATCCACTTAGAGTTACTACCTTCCTGAATTCCAGTGGGAAGATGATCTTACAGTACAGAACAGAGTCACTTCTCACAGGAGACTGCTGAAAAGCTTGGTCACAAGTTAACTGTGTCAAAACCATAAAGCACATATATTCAAAGGTCATGAATCAGTGTTAATGTCCTGTCACATGGCTGCAGATACAAGTCATAGTCTTTAAAACACCTTGTAAGATAACCCTGAATTATTACCCTTACTGACAGGGGAAGGGAGAGGTGCTGTGACTTGCTTCAGTCAGGTGAGTCACCAGCTGAGCTGGTAAATTAATTGACTGAACAACATTAACTTGGAAATTTCTTCACCATTCACTACAGGGAAAAAACAAAACAACACACAAAAAAGAAAAAAAAACCAAACTAAAAAAAAAAACCCCACCCATCACCCACCAAAAAACCCAAACCAACAAACAAAAAAGCCACCTCAAAAATCTTTAAATCTTTAATTGTTTGCAATTTAACACACCAGCCCTGTCATCTATTTGCTTTTAAAGGTAAATCATAACCTGACACAACATAAAGAATGGTCTCCATAGTAAGACCACACAGTCATTAATCATTTGCTCTGCTGAATGACTTAATGTACTTTCTAACATCACTGGTCTTAGACCAAGTTCACCTGGTCCCAAAAAGGCAAAACCAAAAAGGGAACAGTTTTTTTTTTCTCCTAAAAAACTAGCTAAAAACTACCATCGAGTCTACCAAGCCCTGCTCTCTAAAACTACCTGAAAGGAGATTGCAGCCAGCTGAGGTCAGTCACTCTTCCCAGGTAACAAGTAACAGAACCAGAGGAAAGAGCCTCAAGTTGTGCCTGGAAAGGTTGAGACTGGATATTGGGAAAAGCTCCTTCACGGGCAGGGTGGGCAGGCACTGACAATCACCATCCCTGGAAGTGTTCAGACGTGAGGACGTGGCACTTGGGCACATGGTTTACTGGTGACCACAACACAGGCTCTGGATTCATGTTGGACCCAGTGATCTTAGAGGTCTTTTCTAACCTTAGGGATCCCACAATTCTGAGTAATTTCAGAGCTGAACCAATTTGCAAGTCCAACCAATGATCAGTTTTGATTCCAGTGAGCCCTCACAGTAGTTTTAAGCATTTTAAATTTGCCAACAGCCTGTAGCACCACATTATTCAGTCTAAGAGAGCAGAGATACTATTTTCTAATATCTAATCAGAATCTCTCCTGTCTCAGCTTAAGGCCTCTTATCCTCTCACTGCAAGCACAGCAGAAGTGACTGGCCTTCACCTGGGACCCATCCACACGGCAGAGATAAGAGGAGACTTGCCAAAAGGGATGCTCCAGGTAACACGGCCACAGATGCTCCATAACGGCAGGGACCCAACAGGGCCCCCCCGCTGTGGCGCGGCCTCCAAGGTCCGTGAGGAGAGACAGGCGCCCCCGGAGCACGGGCAGACAGGGCTGGGAGGACACTGCTCGGCACCCACGGCCCGCACCGCCGGGCAGTCACCGCAGCGAGGCCCGGGCCGCCTCCGCTCCGCTCCCGGGAGCCTCGCCCTCAGCGCCGCGCCTCCGCGCCAATGGGCGGGCGCGCCAGCCAATGGGCGGCC
>VXBQ01013274.1:43292-137138 GCA_013400175.1 Phainopepla nitens | reverse complement strand
GTACCCGCGGTGTACCCGCGGTGTACCCGCGGTGCGGTGCGCTGCCGGCACCGGCTCCATCCACCCCCGCCTTTGCAGCCAGGCTCGATTTTGGACACGTCGTGACCACGAAACCCGCGTTGCCTTCTCAAAACGATTTTGGCTCTCTGTTTTTCACTAAGGTGCGTTAAGGTTTAACAGAGCCGTATGAAAGCAGGCGCTGGGTGAGCTTATCGCGGCCATGGTCAGAGCGGAGCGTGTAGGTGGGAAGCACATGGTGCCCGGAGGCCGCTCCTTGCTCCGGTTCTTCTCTGGCGTTGCTGCTGCCTGATCTGTGTCAGCGATGCTCTGTAGTGCGCTGGAGTTCCTTTCTGAAGTAGGAAATGCTTTACTCAATTGCTCTGGTTTCTCTTGCTGGCAGCAGCAACAGCAGGTCCTTGTACTGTGCTTTTTAGATGTGGGGGAAAGGTTTGCAATGTATTTTCTCTTACGGCAGCCTTTTGAATTAAGATCCTTCTTCTAATGCATGGTTTACGTAGTGAGCAGGATGTCCTATTTGCAATAGCATGTGCGTTGGTAGTTTTAATTCCTTGGTCATAGGAAGAGAAGCTTTCACTTGTTAAAAAGGGAAATTTAGCCCCTAAAATGACAGTCACTTTAACAATTCTATATCAAGTGAAAGGACAACTTTAAAAAGGCAAGAGAAGGCCATGCAGAAAAGGAATCATTGCTTTCCTAAGGACAGTGCCCCAAATAGCTCAAATACTGAATGTGAGATGAGCTTTGGCCTCTAATTCAGGTGGTTCTGGTCCAGGGGCCAAACCTGCTGTCATCTCATGAAGAGGAAAAAATTTTGAAAGTCTTATAATAAACTGATAATAAAAATTTATCTCTTGAAGGCCTGTTCTTAGTATAAGGGAGTCAGAACTATTTGTATTTATAGGAAATGTCAAATGTAACATGAACTTAGGATCATCTGAAGACATTTAGGAAGCACATGAAAAGATGTTACTTTTTGGAATGTAATTGTAATTCTAGAATCTTCCAGATGAGGTTATTTGTGATAGAGACAAGCAAAGCCTAATTCAGCCCGATGTGTTTGAAATGCTTAAGTAATTGGATTTGCCTTCTGGTTTAGGTAGAAAATTTACATCTTTCAGTCAATTGAATATTGCAGGTAAACTCTGGGAGCCAGGTCCTCTAGTAAGGACTCAGTGGTTTTCAGTTAGGTTAGTCTATTTGCTACATTAGTTAATTTCTGTTACTTTGAAATCAGTGCCATGGAAATGGCAACAAATGTTGCTTGAAGAAGCAGAACTCTCTCTGGGTGGAGTTGAAGTGACTTCCATACATTCATGCTGGAATTTTGGAAGCTCATCAGCCTGGGTCCTTGTCTGGTGCTGCACTATGGCCTGGAGTTTGTGTTTCAGACACTGAGATACATAAATGTCATATCAAACTTCTTCTTTGTCTGAGGGAAGGAAAGGCTTTTCAAAAATGTCCAAACCCGTTCATTTCCTGTTGTCACAGGATAAAAATCTAACCACTGTGCTTGTCAGGCCTCAACCCAACACCAAGTTTACATAGTCCTTTGCTGTGCAAAACAGAGCAATTTATGTATTAACCTAGGGCACGCATTACACTCTTACTCAATGTGTGCTTAGAGTTTGTGCTCCCACTGATCTGCATTCCCAAAGCACTGCAGGACAAAGCCAAGAGCCTGGTAGCACAGGCTCAGTCTCCTGTCACCTGCAGTGGCCTCCATCTGATGGCACAGAAGGCGTAACACTGACTTCTAACGAGGGCGTTTCTTTGTGCGGCTTCTCCCGGGTCCTTTCCTGTTTGCTTGCTCACAAACACGGGCTGAAAGAATCCTAAAGAACATGCAAAATTATGCAGGGTTTTACTGGAAACATGAGTAAACAATTCCTCTGATTTTCTGCTAAGCAGAAGTCTGCCATAACTTCTTTACAGTTTCAGTTTAATTTCTTTCCATCAGTATCATATGATATTATTTTGACAGCTAAACATCAATAACTAACATTGTTAAAATAAAAGAGACATTTTTCTTCAATGTTCAGTTTTAAAGAGTAAATATAATCCAGAAACCTTACCTTTAAAATTACAAGCTCAGGTTTATGTTCAGGTTTAAAGGTCATGAGTATATAATTCAGTGGTTAGAGTACCATGTAATTTTTTCTTTTGCATTCTTTCGGGTATGTCTACTTTAATGGGAGAGTCAAGGCTGTTAGGCCACACCTGGCAAAGATTTGAGTTCTCCTCCACCTCTCTCCACTTGTTTTATAAACTAGAACCAGCATTAAAGCTATTTATTGTGTTGATTATGCTGTTTGATTATATATTTTAATATTTAAATATCTTTTAAACATTATATAGCATAACAGTAGTTGTGATACAGCCAGACATCTAATGCAACTTAGATAAAAGAATTTTATGTCAAAATAATTCCTAAATAATATACTTTATATGGGTTTAATAGATTCTCTTTGATTATCATTAAAAGCAAAAAATCAGAAATAGCTGAAAAAGACCTTCATGCTTCAAGGGGAGATGGACTAAAGACTTCAGTAATTTCAAGACAGCCTAGGGAAGACTAAAAAATAGAATTTCCAATTTTGAGTGTTTAAAAATCATAGTTTGGGGGGGAAAAAAATTCATGTGCTTGTGAGTCTTTCAGTTTTCTGTCTGGGCATTAATTTTAGTGTAAACCTAGAAACAAAGCATGGTCCTTTTGCTAAAACACTGCTCAATATTTCCTCTGTGGCTCTTGCAAGCGCTGCTCCTGCTTCTGCAGCCAGGCATCCCAAGCAATGTTTTAAGAAAAGCCATTGCAGCCTGTGCAGAGTTACTGGTACATCCTCTGCTTTTCCCCCTTTGGGATTTATCTCTTGGTGGAAGGAAGCCATTCAAAATCCTCACGGTGAGGAATAACCTTGCTTCCAAGTGCAAAAAGGATGCAAGAATATGCAGTCAGCATCTCATTTAAGCTTACAGGCAAATTCCACCTGAGCAACCTGACTGCCTTCTTATGGAGTCAGTCATTTGGGCAGCAGGGAGAGCAGGGGCTGTCAGTCACCCTGACTAATGCAAGGACTCGGACACTCTGCATTCTTGTGGCCACGGGGGAGAGGTGTGCACTGTGACCTGGGTGGAAAAACGGGCTGGACAGCTGGGCTTACAGGTGGAGATCTGTGTTTCAGTGTAATAGGTGGCCAGTGATAAGAGGTTGATTTTTGAGGTGGGTGTTGTTAAGCACCATCAGTGATGTGGGCAGTGCAGCTGGACACAGGGGTCATCAGGCTTGTGGGTGACACCAGCCAAGGAACAGACAGACTGACAAGCTGGGGTAAGGACAGAAGGACAGATCTTTTCACTCTCTCTCTGTGGTAAGAACCATGTATGTTGAGGACAATCAGATGCAGGTTGTATTGTTTGTGTTGGTTTGATGTAGTTCCTCAACCTTTTGATCACAGAATTGATGGTTATTCCACAGGTAAATTATAGGTCCAAGCACAACCAGCAACTGTCTGTGTTCAGGTTGGACAGTATGGGACAGTCAGAGCCTTTGTTTGGATCTCGCTGCAGAGGAAATGTGTATACCTGGCAAGCTGTTTAATAGCAGTAACTTTACCCTTCCCCTTAGGGATGTACCATAGTGAGCCCAGTAGTTGCCTGCAGTTTCAACATTTAACATTGTCCATCTCCCTTGGCCCTTTTCTTTCTGAAAAGGGATTAACCTGGAGAGAGGCTGACAGCAGGAGGAAGGCTGAGCTTGGATATCTGTAGGGTCCTTTGCCATGCAACAAGTATCACTCCTTTAAACAGTACTGGAGGGATTATAAAATTTTCAGTAATGCAACCTGAAATAATTCTATTTAAGTCTGGAATTCCATTATATTTAAATTCTTCTCTTCTGACATGTCATGTTTGTGTTTTGGCTGTTTGACTCTTACAGACCCGCTCTTTGCTGGGAGTATTTGAAGAAGATGCTGCTGCAATATCCAATTACATCAATCAGTTGTTTCAAGCCATGCACAGAATATATGATGCTCAGGTAGTGTTAATGAAATTCTTGAATGCATTATAAAGCTTTGAAACCACATTTCATGTTTCTTGCCTTTTTTTTTTTTTGACATTATGACGAGCAATATGCTTTTCTTTAACTTCTATATGCTTTAAGTGTAGAAGTGAAATAAAGTAAGAATTAATGATTGTTTTTCTGTATGTTGGGGAGTGGTAAAGTCTAAATTATTGTGATTCTTTTTGCAACAGAATTTCTTATGACAAGTTAAATTATGTTCTCTCTCCTCCAGGTAACTCTAATGTATTTCCCAAGTGTTTCTAAAATGTTGCACATACTAAAATGATCTCACTGTGTATAATAGTATGTATCAAGTGGGAGGCTATTTTTTTACTCACAGTATATTCATGTTTCACTCATCTAGAAATAACTCCACTTTTATGCCAGAAACAGAATCTATTTTCTGTTTTTCTAAAAGCTTGAGTTTATTTTTAAAACTGTATTTTTAATTTATATATACTTTAATTGTTTGACTTTTTATTGATTTTCATGTTTCCCTTTTTTTATCAGAACGAATTAAGTGCAGCAACTCATCTGACTTCAAAGCTTCTGAAGGAATATGAGAAACAGGTACTGCATAAATCATGTTGTCTGTATGTGGCCAGGACTGTGTATTTTTGTGGTCTTTTATCTCTCAGAGTACAGTGTACAATGCATTTAGGTTTGGCAGAGATAAAATGAACTGCTGTGGTTGGTGGTTCAAATTGTTGCCAGAAGAATCTACTGTCTTTATTTCAGTTCTTCCAGCTAAACCAGGATGAAGTTCCTCTTACTATGAAGAATATATATAACTTCTGAAATATTTTACTTTTGGATTAGTTTTTTTGAGAATTGCTTAGGGCAGTTCTGTTTTATTTTTACTTTATAAACCTGTTTACCCGTAAGTACTTAAATATCAATAGTCAGAAGAGATTGCATTGCAATCTCCAAATTATAACCATAATTTACTCTATGAGCATTTCCATCTCTGAAAGCACAGACTGTGGAATCCATAACTTTCTTCCCTCATAACCTGTACTGTGAGGGGTCCTCTGCAGCTTTGCTGCTGGGCCCCCTTTCCTGACGTTAAAAACGTTAAAAACAAAAATTTGCTTCTTTTAAGAGGCTGCTGCTCTCTATGCTCCTTTTCCACCTAATGAGGTGAACTGCTTCAGTGTATCTTAACTGTGTAGTATTTTAAAATAATGGAATACTTGATCTACTATAGAGATGATTAATCCAGTTTTGTGAATGGCACAAAACACTGCAAACAACAGAACTCTTTGCCCTTTCAGCGTTTTCCGCTCGGGGGAGATGATGAAGTCATGACTTCCACTCTGCAGCAATTTGCAAAAGTGATTGATGAGGTAAGTGCTTGTATGTGCTTTGCTAATGCTGTCAGGTACAGACTTTAACTACCTAATTACTCCTCTTTTAAGGCAGGAGGTACAGAAATGACATTAATTTGTCAACAAGGTAACAATTGTGTATTGCAGCAGATATGTAAAGTTATGTAACCTTAAGACAAAGAACAAATTCAGCAAAATGAGGATACGTTGCTGAGAAAAAAGGTAGTTTAACTGCTAGAGATAGAGCCAAAACCATTACACAGTGGCAGTTAGGTACATGAGGGTATCTGTATTGCCTGATTTCAGGTACCTGACTGACAGAGGACCCTCCTGCTGTCTCTCTCAGACACTGACTCATAGGACACACAGCTGAGCACCATTTAAGAGCTGAGTCAGGATTTTTGCTGTGATCCCCCTCCTCACTTAAACAGCATTTTAGGAGGAGGATCACATTTTGTTCTACCTCTGTGAGCTGTGGAAGGTGGGCTGAGATGTAGCTGCAGGGAATCTGAAGAAATAAACTAACAAGTCAGGATGAATGAGGCCATTTTTGGACATAATCCAGTAACTTGGAAAAGTTCACACAAAAACTAAACTCTAAATGTTTTCTGTAAAAAGCTGATGATGAGATCTGGAACCTAGAAAAAAGTAGCTGCAAAAAAGAAAAGGAATCTGCAAAAATATGTTTGAGTTGTACGGGTCGTCTTTGAGTGACACTGATGTCCACCTATTGTGATTTGATTTGGTCTCAGCACTGCTTTCCTAAGATTTTCTTCTTTTGTCTTTTTCAGCTCAGCTCTTGCCATGCAGTACTTTCAACTCAGCTTGCAGATGCAATGATGTTTCCTATTACCCAGTTTAAAGAAAGGGATCTAAAAGGTAGAGGACTTGACCAAATACTGTTTTTTATCAACAGCAGCAACAATAAAAACACAGCGTTTAATCTTCATAGCTCTTGTTTCACTAAATAGAATACACCACTTATTTTTCAGCTCTCAAAAGTATGCATCTCCCCATTTAAAAAGAAAAGTAAGTTATTTCTATTCACGAGAGTATTACAGTTGAACTGAACATGATTATTGTTTCAACAAAAATATTACTTATATTAGGGAAGCACTTACCTTCTATTAAAGATGAATAATTAGCAACTACTCAAAAATATTAGGAAAGAATAATTTTCAGATAATTTGCATTTTCATGAAAGATTTGTATATCAGATCAAGACATCAATATAATTGCTGGACTAAGCTCAAAAGGTGAAGTGCCAAAGTTGTGGTACTTACTATATTAAGATTTGGTAATGTGGTTATTCAAAGCTGCTCGTAGTACAGGTGACTTCTTATGTGCAGATTTAAGGTGCTTCCAGCTTCTTATTTTTGTAATAATTGTATCTTGTGCCTGGTTTAAATAACATCTAATGTGTGTGATGATGATAGGTTTTACTGGAGTGAACAGACTGCTGTGGCAAATGGGCTTCCAAGCAGAAATTATAAGAGTTAAACCCCACGTAATCTTAGGTATACCCCTATAGAATGTTCACAGTAGGGATATTTAAGATATGAATATCTGAAGTCTAAATTGAAATTAAAATTACAAGTCTTTCATAAGTCTTCCAACTCTTCATGAATCTTGGAAAATACTTCTTTGGCAATAGCTCACAGCAAAATTGTGGATTGAAAAGATTATGGTTTGTTGGGTATTTTTTCTTGTTTGTTTTTTTGAGCAAGGGATCCTAACTATCCCAAGGCTGATATTACTTCTCAGGACATGAAAAATCTCCTGGTAGTACTCACTGAAGAGGCATCCCTGAGGCAATTACTGCAAATTAGATTTTCCCACTGGAAGATTTAGCCACTAGCTGGTGTACTTTGTAATGACCCTACACTTTTTTATGGACTTCATAGGCACTTCCTAGACAGTTTTTTGGTATTTGCTTTACTATAAAATTGACCATGGTTCTCTTCTGGTTTGTATTGCAATATGGCACAAACCACAAGCAGGATCAGAACAGGTGTAAGGAATTGAGCTGGTTCCAGTTGCTGACACAGTGAGACAATAAGCAGCTGGAACTCGGCTGATTTGAGCGAGGAGGAGTCCCAGAGTGTTTTGGGCTTTGATACTTCCCTTCTCCTGTGCTGCCATTTCCCCAGCTCAAATCAGAACCCAGACTGGAACTACAGGTGACACCTTTGTATTGATGGTAACTTTCAAAGACTTTTGAAAAGAAATTCCTCCTTGCAGCATTACAGTACAGAATTTTTCTTTTGGTAAGCACAGAAATGATCCTCAGGCCCCAGGTAGGAGCAGACTGTGCTGGTAGCTCAGTATGGTACAAGGTGTTACCTTCAATTGCTCAGTAGTGAAACATTACATGAGAAACTGTAATACATGACTGACATTAGTAACAGCTTATTTAAATTGTGATGTATTGTTTTTTTAGAGATATTAACTCTAAAAGAAGTTTTCCAGATTGCAAGCAATGGTAAGTGTAAAGTACTTAATCTTATCAATATTACAAGACAACAGTATTATTGTAGATTATTATTTGTACTTAACTAGTGGAGTTAAGCCTGTAGGCTTCAAGTAACTAATTAAGGTGTAATTTTTCTGAGTGATTCTTAGACATTCAACTTTCCCCAGTTCACTTGTAAATCCCTGCTTTGTGTACTGAAGCATTAAGGCAAATTGAAGGGGTTTTTTTACAACACCTCAAGTCTATGTATGATTATGCCACCAAAATTACAAAAAGAATGAGGTGCTAGCTCACTTCTTAAAGTCAGGCCTGGATCAATAAAAGAAATTTACCTTCCTAAAATGAATTTCATTGTTCTCTTCCCTATTTTCAGAAGTTAATTTTTTTAGCTGCCTCTAATATACCATGTAGAGAACTTATTATTTAAATAAGATTCTACTTCTCTCTGTGAAAACTGTTTCATTGCTTTAGAAACAAAAAAAGATTAGATACAGGTTTTCATAATGTAAAGTTTCTCTACTTAATGGACAGTTCTTCTTTGAAAAATAGTGGATGTTTATTGTAACAATTTGGCAATATTTGCATCTGGTTAGAAATTTTTCTCAGCCCAAATATTTGTTGCAGAGAAGTGATTATAAACAGACAAGAACAATTCCTCAAAATGTTAATATGACAGCTTTCATTCAGCTGTCTATGTAACACTGTGATATAAAAGGTTTTCTGCTCTGTTTCATAAGTTGTTAATTTATGAAAATGATCATAAATTCTCTCTTGATTGCTTAGACCATGATGCTGCCATTACCAGATACAGTCGGTTGTCAAAAAGAAAGGAAAATGAAAAGGTTTGTAAAACAAAATCTTAATATAAAGATTTCTAGAGAAGGTAAGAAATAATTTTCATCTTATATATATTTATGATGGCACACAGTGTATGGCAGATGCTGTGTGGCATTTGATAGCTGTGTTTTAGCAGTCCAGACAGAAAACAGATTCCTCCAATACATGTCTGTCCTGTAACACTGACAGTGCTTTAGGAGTAATATTGTGATATCATATTCAGTTTGTGTCTGTGAGAAAATAACCACACTTTCCAAGTAGAAGAGAATGCTGTATTTGTTCTTCACATATCTCATCTTTAAATTAGAGAAGCAGAATTGCAAAGTAAAATATGCAGCAGTTTGTGACAGAGGGTAGAACGTGACTGTGGGTTTTTCCATGCTGGCTATGAAGCTGTCCAGAAGGCATGTGATCAATGCCAAGTCTCAAACTTTCCTTTTTTTTCCCTCCCCTTGTCTGTGTCTCTTCAGATCAAGGCTGAAGTTACAGAAGATGTATATACTTCAAGGAAAAAACAGCATCAGACTATGATGCATTATTTCTGTGCATTAAATACTCTCCAGTACAAAAAGAAAATTTCTCTGCTAGAACCCTTGCTAGGATACATGCAAGCTCAGGTAATTTCAGATTCTGAAAGCTGTAGGTCTGAAAGAAGATATAAAAGTACTTCATGAAGATTGAGGTTCTGAAATCCATTACAAGCCCTCTTTTGCAGTCCAGGGAAGGAAATAGAGGAAAAGATCCACCCATCCACAGCTGCTGCCCTGACAGTGCCATTAGTTGGCACTGGTCATTGCACTCACTTTTCTCATGAGATGCCCTCACTGCCATCACAGAGTCTTCTAACAAAGTCTGGGTGACAAATGTAATGGTTCATTTTCCCCCAAAACCCAGATGACTGGATTTGATATAATGCCTAGATTTTCACTGCTGGACACTTGCTTCCACTAAATGGAAAAGCTGATTAGAGCTTTCATGCAAGTCCACATAGAAGTGACCCTTCTCAGCAAGTAATATGGAGATGGTTAAACTCATTCCTATGGCAGCTGTTCTGAAGTGAGATGATCATCAAAAGCCACATAACTGCTGTTTTCATTCAAGGCTGTGGAAGAGCCAGAATGCTAAAAAACATTTTGGTTTAGTTTTGCTTAATATTAATAAGCTCATGATTGGTTTACTTGAGGATGGGTGCAACAGAAAGAACAACCATGATAAAGTTATTTGGACAGACTTATTTGTATTTTTGGAAGTATGTCATTAGGCATGGGCTTTGGGATTTTTGCAAGTCAAGCTTTCCAGCATCTGGCACTGCTACAGTGACCTGAGTGGAAATTAACTTCTGCACACTGTCTGAAAGCTTTCCAAAGGCGAGAACTCTTGCTTGCTTTTGAAACTTTGCAGCTTGTATTTGAGCCAAGTTCTGCATGTTTTGTGCAGTAAAGTAAGTCCAACCTGTTGCTTAGGTGGAGCTTTTTCTGAATCTAAGAAACGGAAGGGCAGGGCCATGTCCTGGGGCTTCCTGTTCTGAGATTTCTCATGGCTAACCTCATTCAGCTGTGGCAGATTTTCTGGCCCAGTATGGAGTACCCTGTGCTTAAAATACATATTGTTAGTTCCCTGTGGATGGTCCTGGACAAATCCTTACAGGTTTGTTCTCTCCTATGTGCTCCAAATAATCCCCTCATAAAAACAGTTAGCAGAATGGTGGGCTTGAAAAAGGACAGAGAGACCTTGGGAGTTTTTCCAGGGCAGTTGCTGTGTGTTTCTGTGTTTCCTCCAGGCAGCTCTGTTCACGTCCTTGTGACAAATCCCACTGCAGGGCCAGCAGCAGCCTTCACCTGCAGCCACAAACACACATTCTGCTGCTTTTAGTAAGAGGTTTTGGTGGGAATGAGGGATGAAAACAGATTTCTCTGAGAAACTTAAACCTCCCATGACTTCATCTGTTAATTGTTAGTGTCATTTTTTTAATGACTAAGTTCTCCCTTTTCCTCCTTTTTTTTTTAAAGATAAGCTTTTTTAAAATGGGTTCAGAAAATCTTACTGAGCAACTGGAAGAATTTTTGACCAATATTGGCACAAGTGTACAGAAGTAAGTTGGCTTTGTTGAATTTTGAACTTTTATCAAGATTATTTTTTCCATTTCTACTTATTAATAAATTACCTTTGTTAATAACACATTTTTTACCTTAGTGTCCGCAGGGAAATGGATTGTGAAGTAGAAAACATGCAACAAACTATAGAGGACTTAGAAGTAGCCAGTGACCCACTGTATTTGCCTGATCCTGATACTACAAAATTTCCTGCCCATAGGAATCTAACACGGAAAGCTGGCTATCTCAATGCAAGAAAGTAAGAGTAACTTGGTACTTAAAAATTCCAGAGTATTTAATTTTGGGAAAGGAAAGCTAGAGAAGCTAAAATTTTTTTTTAGATGTTAACTATACTGATTTTATAAATTTAGTTGAATAAGTCACATAAGAGCTATTGTTTCTTTCTTTGGACTTCTTCACCTGATTAGTATTAAATTCATTGTTACACTGACATAATGTCCTTTAGGTGCAATGTATAATTATCCTGACTTTAGGCTAATTTTGACTGAATTTTCACAGTTTAGGAAAAAAAAAGGTTTGACAGTGTAATTTCTCTGCATCCTAACTGGGAAGTAACAAGATTCCATCTATCAGGATTGTTCTGGAAGTGTCTGTTAAAGCTTTGGGATTCAAGTTACTAATAAAACGTTGTAATTTTGATCTAAACAAGGCAAAACACTCTGTTAGCCAAGATACCCTTGGAAGGAGCTTCTGGATTCCATGCAGCAGTGGCTTGTTGTCCACAGGAGGGAGCTGTGCCTCTAAGGAAGTCCAACAGCTGTTTTTCAGAGCTATTAAAAATAAGTTGTAACATTTAGATTATTTTACTGTAATTTATATAATAAGCTCCAAGGAATTAAAAAAAAAAAGTTGATTACTTTTACAACAACAGTTAAAGTAAAATACTTACTGAATGAGGCATGAATTTCTGTATTAGAGCACAATTGCAGCAACTAATATTGTAGAGAGTCTGAGCAAAAAGAGAGGCTAACTGAGGACTTGTTTTATCTTTCAGTAAGACAGGGCTGGTGTCTTCCAGTTGGGAGAGACAGTTTTACTTCACTCAAGGTGGAAATCTGATGAGCCAGGCAAGAGGTGATGTGGCTGGGGGACTTGTCATGGACATAGACAATTGCTCTGTGATGGCTGTGGACTGTGAGGACAGACGGTACTGTTTTCAGATCACATCTTTTGATGGCAAAAAGTGAGTGGTCTTACATTGCTGTTTCTTGTAAGAAATACTGGACTCACTAATAAGGAGAAGAAAGATGGTCTGCCTTTGGCCAGTTGCTAGCTTGATATATTTTGTTGATATTTAGAAGCAAAATCTGGGATATCCTTTTAACTGTATTAACTGGACTTTTGTTTATAAACTCTATAATGTAGCATTTCATTTTAGTAGTATTTCAGAATAAGATTATGATAATCAGTTGACAATTATGTATTATTGCATTTTGTGAATACTTAGGTACTACGTGGACACAATTAGTATTGTGTTGCTTTTCTGTTTCTTGTTGAAAGGTTCCTCCCCATCCTAATTAAATGTTGATTGCACTCAGCACAAACACAGTCTTCAGCCTTTGAGAACTTGTTCAGTGAGGAATTATTAAAATGTAATTTCCTGTAATTTCTTGACTGATTATATTTGTGAGGCATTTTAAATATACAAACTGTTTGCCATTCTCCTCTTTCAGGTCTTCAATCTTACAGGCAGAAAGTAAAAAAGATTATGAAGAGGTAAGCTTATAGGAGGTGGGCATGCAGCCCATTGATTTTCTGCTGTACAGAAAGAACACATTCCTAACTATAGCTGGATACTGCATTTTTTTTCTGTTTCTACTTATTAATAAATTATCTTTGTTAGTAACACCTTGTTTATCTTAGTGTTCCTGTTAGTTTCCTCCTTCAGACAAAAGTTGAAAAGCCAGGAGCAGGAGCAAATGGTTTTCCAGAGCAGAGAGAGAAAACAGATTCTAGCTTGCAAATGCAAGGAATGAGCAAATTCCACAAAAGCCAAATTGAATTTTTATAATGTCTTGAGGAAACAATGTCATCTGCAGCACAAGAATAAAGAAGAACGGAGAATCCTGATGAGGGTTTTTTTTTTAATTCCTTAGAGTTGTGAGTTAAGCTTTCTTTAGTTTAGTTTTAGTATGACTAAAATGATTCTTGTGAGTAAAATCTAAAAGTGCAAGGTGCAGTATGCAGGTGGCAGTGAATTTAATGACAAGCTGGGTGTGCAGAATGTTTTGCTCCCTGAATTTACAAAGGAAGTAGAAAAAGTGCTGAAACTAGCAGTTCAGGTATTCAATCAGTTTTGTTTAGAAAACATGACAATTGATTTTTTTTTCTTTTTTCTTCCTCTTTTTCAGTGGATATGCACCATAAACAACATATCTAAACAGATATATCTAAGTGAAAACCCTGAGGTAACTTTACTAAAATTTATAGTTATCAGTAATATGTTAACATTTATATTTATAGAGTAAATTCATATTGATACAAACTTACATAACGATTTCTGCTCTTTAATTAGGGAATTGGCCCAATAAAAACTGTTTTATAACAGAGCATGTATCTATGTATGAAGTGTCTTCACGGGTTTTAGTTCACAATTGAGGGCTGCATTTCTCAAATGAGATTTTTCTTCTGGCTACATTTGCTTATTTTGCCAGAGTTATCATTGGAGCTTTTCTCTGCTGCTGCCTTTTATTAACATTGGCAGTATTGTAAGAACAATGTGTTAATTTAAATGGAGAAAGTTAACATCAGGATATGTGTTTGAAGAAAAGTTAGAAGAAAAAGCTGCAGGTATGTTGGCAAAAATTTAAGAATGCAAGATTCTCATGAAGGGCTGAGTTTATAACTTCTCCCAGTTGCATATAAATAAAATCTGGAAGTTAATTTTCAGAAAAATGTTTTCAGTTATTTTTCCCATCTCTGCTGCAGGAAATTGCTGCCCGTGTGAACCAGTCAGCTCTGGAGGCTGTCACTCCCTCTCCTTCCTTCCAGCAGAGGCACGAGAGCATGAGGCCAGCTGTGTAAGTGGAGTAACCAGAGGGCATTTGAGTGCTCATATTAAAAGCAAATTCTGGATAAAGTCACAGGGGGGGAAAAAAAAGCCTAAGAATCCTACAAAGCTTTGTGTGATCAGAAGTAAATCTTTGATAGGCCAGAGGAAAATTTCCTGCACACACCTTTCACTGCTGAAGCACTGTTGAGCATCCATTGTTACAAGTAATCCAACTGCAGCTGGTGGACTCTTTGGTTGGTTTCATCATATCTGTTTTGTGGTGTGATTTCATGATGAGATTTTTCTTCATGTGTCCAACTCCTGGAAGCAGACCTCAGATTGTATTATACTTAATATGTGATTATACACTGATGTTAAAACAATCTGATGCAATTATTAATGGAAGTAGTAACTTTAACTTAAATTTGACTAGGTACATAGATTTGTTTGCTATAGCCTGATCTTCAGGGTTTTAGGTTTTGTTTTGTTTTACATCTAAGTTCTGGAATACTGTATTGGTGTCCCCTAGGGTTTAATTCATGATCAACCAGCCTGAACTCACACAGCCTAACTTTGCCTTTTTGGTTTTGTTGCAGACAATCCCGTTCTCCTGCAGCGCGGACCAGCAGCACAGGGTCACTGGGATCTGACTCAACAGCTCTCTCAGCACTTTCCTTGGATTCCCTTGTTGCCCCTGACACTCCCATCCAATTTGACATAATATCTCCAGTCAGTGAAGATCTGCCTGGCCAAGCAAAATCATCAGGACAATCGGGCAGGTAGGAAATGTAGAGAGAAGTAAAAAGATTCCTAAAGTTACTGTTACTAATTCAAAACAAACAAGAAAACCACATTTAAGATGCAGCTCCAGCACACACATTGCCTTTTCCCTGACTGATGTCACAAATTTTGCAGTGGCCAAACAAAATTTTGCAATTTGGCAGTGAAACAAAACAATTTGTTAAACTGTTAAATGGAATTGTAAAAAAAGGCTTAATTACATCACTAGAGTCAAGGTGTAGTTTTCTATTTTGCAGCAGCTTTTCTTGTTTAACAGCCAATGCTTTTATTTATTGATTTATTTTAAACTTTTGGTTTCACAAAGTATTTTCCTTTCCTATTGCTTGCTCACCCAGCAGTTTGGGTTATTTCCTCTTGGAAACTCAAGAGAAATTTGGTAGCCCTAACTCCAGGTGATGATGGCATACGATGACACTCCTCTTAAGCTGAAAGGTGAGTGAAAATGGTCTAGGCTTCTAGAGCAATTTCACATTCAGACAAGTGAAAATCATCTAAGAATTCATCCAAAACATAAAAACATTTTCTCCTACTTGTTGTTATATTTGAGTGGGAGATGTACTAAAAACCAAAGACCTGTAAATCATCACTGCATTTCTAGAGCTGTATATATAGAATTCAGATATTAAGAAAATGTATTTGCAGATCTAGCTGCTCTTAGCAACAGCAAAAACAGCCAAAGAGATGAAAACTAATTTATGTGACTCTTGTCACAAAAATATGTTACATCCCCTTACCTCTAGGAAAATATTTGAATTTTGAATAGCATCTCACAGATGTAAGAGTGAAAATTATATATACACAACTATTTTTTCAACAGTTTTCTTTTTGTTGTTGTTTGGTTTAGCAGGATAAGCAGGTGCCAGCTAGATTCTTCAGAATACACTGATTTAAAATAGACTTGAACTGTATTGCAAGAAGTGGAAAGTTTTAAGACTCAGCTGAATTCCTGAGGCAGCCTGGTCTAGCTCAGCTGCTCCGAGCAGGGTGCCAGTAACACCAAGGCTGTGATTCAGTCCCTGTATGGGCTGCTCCCTGGATCCCTGGGGGTCCCTTCTAACTCAGAATATTCTGTGATGTCATCAGTTGTAATTCTAATCTAGAAAAGAGTATTTTTCATAGCAGAAATGATAGAGTTGAGCTCAGTGCTTTCAATTAATCATCACCTTCAATAAAGAACTGCAGTGTTTGGTACAGATAGGTAACATGTTTCTTATTAAAAAAGAAGTACTTTCCTTGATTTCTAATACTGATGACATATATTCAAATTTTATTTTTGCCTTTTGAGAGATCCTGTGAGATTTTGCATTTACTGTTCCAATTTAATATTAAATGACAAAGTCTGAGCAATAGAAGATCATTAGTAGAAAGAATTTGTTTTTACTGTAATTACTACAGGTCAGCATTTAATGAGATGGTTCTTGATTCAGTCCATATTATCTAAGCATTGTAGCAATGCCATCTTGGCTTCAATCTAGAAAAAAATTATTACTTTAAACCAGACATCTCTTAGTTAAAACATTTCTGATAATTGGTAAAATAAACTGGCAGTCAGTATGTGTAACAAAACAATTTTTTTCCCTCATAGTTCTGAAATTTGGTCTTAGAACACTAACTATCAAGGTGACACTTTCATTAATCCCATAAAAAACCTCATTTCAACTATATTGAACCCTTGCCAGTAGCTTTTTAGCTACCAATCAGCCAAAAAGAATGGGTAATTTCCTCTACAAATTTTAAATAAAGTGTCCCCATTTCCTGTGCTCATTCCTTTACTGTTTTTGAAAATGCAGACTTGGAAGCCTAGAGTATTTTCACTTTTCTCTGTAACTGATAGTAATTCTGAGAGCCAGAACTAGCCACATTTCTCTTGACCCTCTAGGAGTAAAACCCCAGTGATGTTTTGATAAAGCTGCATTTGAAACAAACCCAGGGGCTTCTCTTGAGTAAGTAACTCAGGACCTTGACAGTGATGAGAAGTGGGTGCTCCTATGAAGTACTGAAAGGGCCTGGTTCTTGGCTCTGCTTCTGAAGCTGTTCTGTGAAATTTCATCCCCTAAAAGCACACCTTTTCAAACATTACCAAGGTTTTGGTTAGGGCTTAATTCAAATATAAAAAAAATAAAATGTAAGCAAAACTTTCTATGGCAGCAATAGGACAATAATATCTGGTATTTTCCCCATAATGTAGGTCCTCAAATACAGCAAGTTATGTCTCACTCCTGATGAAATTGCTTCTCCTTATGATTCATGATACATTATTCCTCCAGATTACAAGTTTGTGAACTCATGACATGTTGGTATTTGACATAGCACAAGACTACTGCACTGTCCATGAATGGTTCCTGAGATCTGACTCCTGCTTTAATGTTTCATTTCTTAATAGACGCACAAATCCTTTTGGTGAATCTGGAGGCTCAAAACCTGAAACAGAAGGTAAAACAAAAATTTCATTTCAAAGCAAAATATAAATCAATTTTGACAATTATAGTTCTGTTTTCATCTCTAGTTTCTCTCTTCTAATTTAACTCCAGTTTTAAAATGCTTAATTACATTGCAAGGTATTTGATAAGTCAAGTTAATTCAAACTACTGTCTGAAAATCTGCTGTAAAAATGATTCATTGCATCTTTTGTATTCGTTAACCAAATGAAAAGATGTGTGATGTGTTGTGCACCTCTGGTTTTCTCTAATTATTTATCTAATTGCTAAGTAGGAGCGATCTCTTTCCAAGTTAGGAGGAGTTTGGAGTTTTCCTGACTGCGGTCCACCTTTGGGTTTGAATCGGAAACCCAAAATGGAGGGTTTTTTTCAATACTTTTCTTTTTTTTTAGATTCAATTCTTCATCAGTTGTTTATTGTAAGATTTCTTGGCTCCATGGAAGTGAAGTCTGATGAAAGCCCAGATGTTGTTTATGAAACCATGCGTCAAATCCTGGCAGCTCGGGCCATCCACAACGTTTTCAGGATGACAGAATCACACCTGTTAGTCACTTGTGACTGCTTAAAGTAAGTTTGCTTCCTGACTTCTACTGATGTTTATTTACAGAATGATCTTCTTTCACTTTGGTAAAATTTACTTTCTGGTTTGTCTTTAAAAACAAATTTTTAGGTTAATTGATCCACAGACACAAGTTACAAGACTACGAGTAAGTAACTTTCCATTTTAAGATAAATACTCAGCAATGTAATTCTTTTACTTTAAAAATATTATTAGATGATAGCAACAATCACCAACAGCATGAGAATTCCAGCCAAATTTCCAGTCCTATTAGGAGACCAATGTAGACATTTAGAAAGACTTGCAAATCAGGTTTAGGGGAGTGATTTCAATAGGTTAAATTGGCTTTTGAGACTCCTTCCCCCTGTGATATGAGAGGGTAAAATAGTAAAGAGAGAATGTTAATGATGGAGTCACAAAAGTTCTGAAGTCCAAGAGGGTTTGTTTGCTTTTTGGTTTCTCTGTTTTGTTTTGGGGTTTTGTTTTTAATGCATAATTGCCTTGTTTCCCTTTTTATGCTAAATTTATGCTCTGTCATAATTTTTTTTCTGTGTTTTTAAAAACATTCTATTTTTTTGGAGGCTCTGAATTGCTTTCCATTTCATAAAAGAAAATATTGAGCATGGAAAAATATCTTGATGTTCAAAGTTTGACATTAAGGTCAAAAATACTCCAAAACTGTCACCTTTTACAGGTGAGGTACATGAACTGAGGGTATGTCCCATATGCTAAATGCAAACATTTAATCCTAGGAAAAACTCATCCTATCATTATAGTAGTTGTGGTAGGGACTCTCAGAATTTTTAAGTTTACTGTTTGATGAGTCTTAGAAAGATAATTTGAAGTCCAACCTCTTTTAGGAATAAGAACGCAAAACCATTTTCTTGTAACAAACTAATAAGGGTATGTGATTTGTATGGGTTGGGGTTTTTTTCTTGCTTATTTCTTGCTTATTAATTAGGGGAGCTGAACTACTTGCAGTAAAGGTTTTTGAGAAGTAGTGCCTTTACATGGAACTAAATATTGAAAGCTTAGTCACAAGTGTAACTATAATGAATGATTAGAACAAAATAAAACAGGAGTGTATCTACTTTTAGGAAGATGACTGACTCACACTTGCAAATGTGGTCCCTTTTTCTTACATGGAGTGTGTTTTTTGACATTTGCTTGTCTTTGGAATAATTTAGTCCTTGCTGTCTAATCTGTTTGTGTCTCGTAATTACATTTGGTTGGGTAACTTCTTGTGCTGTGGATGTGCATTAATTAACGTGCAGTGTGGCAAATACTTGGAATCAGTTTTAATCTCTCTGTATCTGATCCTTTTGGCAGTTTCCTTTGCCCAATGTAGTGCTGTATGCCACCCACCAGGAGAATAAGCGCCTGTTTGGATTTGTGCTCAGAACCTCAGGAGGGAGAGTGGAGAGCCGCCAGACTTCCATCTGCTATATATTTGAATCAAATAATGAAGGGGAAAAGGTATTGGTGATGGTTGTCACTTGTATCAGTTGTGAATATGGATTCCAAGATGCTAGATCCATTCAAGCTGTCTAAGGCATTTTTCATGTACTGAAAAAGTTCAACCTGTCATTTTAAGTGCCTGCAAATGCTTTAATGTGCTGTTCTATCTAATTTAAAATGCTGGCTTAAACTTAAAGTAATTTTTAATATTTCCTATCTGTTTTGTGTTTAGATTTGTGACTCTGTCGGGCTGGCAAAACAGATAGCTTTTCATGCAGAACTGGTAAGAATCTTTCTGGGGCAAAGGATGCTTGGGAATGGAAGGAAGGGGGTATACTTAATAATAGATTGTATAGATGTGTAATAGATTGTATACTGCAGGATGCTTCTAGATGCAGCAATACTATTGTGTATTTTAAGGGATTTTTTTCCTAGAATTTAAATTCAAATGAAAAGATTGACCAATATCTACTGTGGAACAATATTCAATATGGGATTCATTTTGCTACTTTTAACAACCATATCAGTCCTTTAAAAGCGGAATAATCAAAACAGTGATGTCACAGTCTTGAGCAAGCTTATATCAATCAATAGTGTCTCAAACACCTCAGGATGTTGTTACTGACTTTATTTACATTTTTGCCCTTTAGGATCGAAAAGCCTCAGAAAAGCAGAAAGAAATAGAAAGAGTCAAAGAGAAACAGCAAAAAGAACTGAATAAACAAAAGCAAATTGAGAAGGTACCTTTTGTCATTATTTCTTAATATTAAATTTTTTCTACTTCTGCAGTTTTGTCCAAAGCTGTCCACTGATAGTATTGACAGGTCATTTAGAAATGGCAGTAATGGTTTCCTGTGTCTATTGCAGATGACTTTAAGGGTAATAGTCTTTTTCTGATTTCCCAACCCCCCTTCCCAACTTAGGACTTGGAGGAGCAGAGCCGGTTGATAGCAGCTTCCAGCAGATCCAACCAGAGCAGCACAGAAGGACAGTTTGTAGTCCTTAGCAGCAGCCAGTCAGAAGACAGTGATTTAGGAGAAGATGGAAAGAAGAAGAGAGAATCTGAAGCCTAAGGTTGCCTGCTTCATTAAAATTGGAATCATGACTGTATCTGGTGAAATGGCACAAGTTCTACAAGAGATGAAATGTAGGTGGAGGGTCTGTCGTGTTACAGAAAAGGCTTCACAATATATAGACCCTAAAATGCCTTGATTTTTCTTTCTCAGTTAAGTGATTTCCATTTTCTGTCAGTATAATTTCTCTTGTATGCCAGATGAAGCATGGTGATGCTGCCATGTCTTCTCAAGGCTTCTCTGCAGTATGGGAAAAAATGTGAGGGTTTTCCTCACTTAGCTCTGTGCAATTGACTGCTTTGGAAGCAAAACTGAAAACTCACTGGCCCTCACCAGTGACACTGAAATTTGTTCTTTACACTGCAGTATGGAGAACACCTTGCTGGAAACAAAAGTAGATATCCAAATAAGACAGTGCTAAGCTTTACCCAGTTTGTTGCACATACCTGTTCCTAGATTTAGAAAGAAGGATCCCCACTAACATCACTGAGATGTGCAATAGTTCTAAACAGAAGGATTTTTTTTGTTTCATTTTGCATGGTGTGATACTGTCCTGATTTTTTCTTTTTTTGGTGAATACCATGCCAAAAAACTTCTTTCAACAGGAGAAAAAGATACTGTCAGACCTAGATGAAAGCTGATGGGATACAGCTGAACTTTGCTGCATAAGGAAAAGCATTCCTCATCAAATTATAAGAGTAATGTATATAGCCTTGTAGCACAAGTGCCATGTTCTTGGTTTTTCCCTAGTACTTGGAATAAAAAGCTGTAAACCTTTGAGTTCATTTTTATAAAACATGCTTAGAGTTGCAGGAACATCTTGAATTCCATCATATGAAAAATCTTCTGCATATGTAAATGCCTTGTTGCTAGTACAGTACATCTACTGAAAATGAGTTGAGGCTTTTTAGTCTGTTTATGACTTTTTGAACAGAATTTACCAGTTCTGAATTAAGAGATGACACTAATCCTACATCTTAGAGTCAGTTCTGGAAAGCATTTTTCAAAATGGTGTCTGTTTACAGCCTGTAATCTGCACTCCATATTCCATACCCTGTGTAGTATTTATTTTGTATAGTATTAGATGTGCATTCACCTTTTGATCCAGAAGAGAAATCTTGTTGAAGAGAAATATTTATTTTTGCACTAATTACTATAAATATTAAAATCCAGAGGAACAGAAGATAGCTCTCTAATAGTGGCATGAAAATAAGAGGATATGTAGAGACAAAAGAATATACTTATATTCCAAGTTATAATATAACAGTTATGAGTGATTTACAGTTCATTGCAGGGCATTTCTGGTGTTCAGGAATGGAAGCAATTTTCAGAGTATCTCCTCCTAGCTGGAGTTGCTCAGTGCTGATAAAGTAAGTGAGGAATCTCAGGTCATGGCTCTAGGTGTACAGAGGGCTCTTCTAACTCATGGCAGTGCCCTGCATTGGCCAAAGCTGGCAGCCTCCTCCTGCCCCTGGTGCTGGAGGTGTGGCTTTGTGTGCAGGAGTTGGTGGCTCAGCTCCTGTGACAGGAGAGAAGGGCAGCAGTGCCTGCCCTGCAGCCCTGGGCAGGAGCAGAGGCAGCTGGTGCTGCAGAAGCTCTGGGCAGGGGCTTGAGCAGCCACCAAAGGGCTCTGCCTTGAAAAAGGAGAGGGGGGGAGGCTGAGGAACAGAGAGCTGCCAGGTTCTCTTCCTGAGTTAGTTACCAGGTCCTGTTCCAGTGTGTTTTTCATCCCCAGAGTAGCCAGTCACTTGTAGAAATATCTGCTTTTGCTGTTGCCCAGTTAGGTCACATAGTATTGGCCTGTGGCTGGATTTAGCTGGCACAGTGTCACATGGACCACACCAACCTGAGGCTTCTTTTAAAAGACAGTGGCATTTTTATTTCATATCTAGGCTTCCATTCTGAGCTCCCAATTTTAGGAGACTATTTTTATTCTTGCCAACAAAAATGTACAGAGAGGCACCAAATGAATTTTTTTTTCCCTTTTTGTGCTTAAATCAAGGCTTACACAGAGTGGCAAGGCAGTCTGTCTCTGCAAATTATTCCAGTTCATGTTTGTTTGTTTGAGTTTGTTCGTTTTTATTTACTGATATTTGTTTTCCATCAAATAATGTCACAGGGTAGCTCAACATTACTGTGTCTTGTATCTTTCTCAAGTATTTACTAAGGAAGAAGCAGTTTGGAAACAGCACAGGGAGCCTATGAAATCAGTGATCTCAGTGTCCAGTCCCCAGCTTGTCAGAGGAGGACTGGTTGTGTTAGCTCTGAAGCTGGAGTAGCCCAGGCTCCAGAGGGAGGACAAATAATAGACAAGCACTCTCAGGAAAAAGCATTTCTGATGTGCAGCCTGTTTTGCATTAGCCTTATTGAAGAAATGTCAGAAAATGGAATTACTGTGTTATTCTCAAAAACTACCATTACTCATATAGATATCGATCTGCAGTGATGAGGAAGAAAGGCTAATAAAGTAGGCAGGTGAACTTACTGTCAAATGGGATTTTTGTGATTCAGCAATAAATATCAGAATTATTCCACTTGCTTTTCAGACTTTCCATATATGCCATTAAATGTAGCTTTCTAAAACAGAGTAGGAGTGAAGTACATTTCACTTACGCTGGATGATCCTCATCTTAACCACTAAAAGATTGATGTGCATGAATGAAGTGTAGGGATTGTTTGTTTGCTTATTTAGGGGAGTTTCACTGGTGTGAAATGAGCAAGCATCTGGGATAATGACGAATGCTGCAAGAGCAAAGGGCATGTCAGCAGAGTAGGAGAAGTCAGACAGGAATGGTGATTGAGTTAGCAGGGAATAAGAATTACTGAGCTTTGCCTAGGGAGGATCACACAGGTTGTAATTAGAACTATCTCAAGGCAAAAACAGCTGCTGAGGTTTTATCCCTGCCTTTCTTCCCAAAAGGAAAAGCTATCTGGTACCTTTTTCCTATAAGGTTTAGAACTACTTCATTGGAAAACAGCTTTGTTCTAAAAAAAAATCAGAATGATGCTTGGTGTTTTCCTTGAGAGTATATAACTTTGGAAACACCTCAAGGTCTGCTGGGAACTGCTGTGGTAGGATTTCACCACCAGAGTATTTCATTATTGTAACTAAACTACTCGATGGTTTCCTTTCCTAATTTACAAGAGATTAAATAAACTCTCCTGTTTATTATTTCCTATTGCCTTTTATTCACAAACTGATCTTTCAAGCACTTTTGGCTGAAGTTGTAGTTTGCTTCATGTGCATCTACTATTACTTCAGTCACTCCTGAAAATATTCTTTTAAGTCCATGATTTTGAAGTGACTTCAGGGAGGTACTGAATTGGCAGTGTTGTTGAGGACTAACTGATGTTGCTACTTGCAGCCTCCTAATTACTGCCAAACTTTTATCCCTTAAGAGGATATGAACCTTGTTACACTGTGTGGATCTACACACTGCAGACCTAGCCAGTCTTGCTGTCAGCTGTTTCAAGCTACATACATTCTTTATGTATGTAATGGCATGAATATACAAATGTATCAGGTGTGCTTATGGGTATGCATTTTATTGCATTACAGATGATAGCTGGCACTCCTCTGTGCTCACTGCTGGATTTGGCCAAGTCTGAACCAGAGGACAAGGTCAAAGTCATGCACTACTTAAACAGATCTAACTGGATATGATCAGGCAGTGAAAAGTTAGTTGCATGTCATAGGCTTATTTCCTTTATCTGTTTGAGTTTGAAATTGTATTAAGACAATTTACTGTCTAACAGTAAAGTAATATTTCAGAGTTAAGAAATATTCCCCTTCTAGAGGGCTGTCAGATTTCCTTGTTATATGGATGTAAACTCAGAGCTGAAAACTGTGAAACAGCTGATTCTATTTATGAAGCTGTAATTGATGTACATGGATATAAAGAAATAAATTTGACTGTTTAAGGTAAATTCTGTCTGTGCTTAAGGTAAATTCTGATTAATTAGTTGCACAGCATTTTGGACAAGCCAATGGTGATAACTATGCTACAATATAGTCTCTTATTATTTAGGAAATAGTTCATCTAGAGAAAGAAAACTGCCACTGCTTAGTGAATTTAGCAGAGATATTGTCTAGTGTAACAGCAAAAGCTGATATTTTATAGTCTTTCTCTTACTTTATATTACAAAAATTCTTGCAAGTTAATTAGTCTCCGAGGCTTTTTGTTTTAATTAAGCACTAAATTCACATTTCTTTCCCTGCCACAGTGGTATCTAAGTTGTCATGACAAGAGTAAGTCAGTGTATCATTGTGAATGCACTTGTATTCCTAATGAAGTTTATATTGCAAGCTGAGGATTTTGTACAATCTTTCCGGTCATTTTTATAATAGAGTGGAGTGGTCAAATTCTTATGATGGTGTTCTGGATTGGTCCTGTTCTGGTGAAGTTTAAGTGATTTTTGCAGTGTTTGAGACTGACTTGCACATTTTCTCTGAATAGCTGTATTAAGAACAACCAATGGCATATTTATGTCAACTCTGATTGTTGTGTCTTAATCCTGGAAACATGGATAGTAACCCTATTGTACCAGGGCTCCAGTCAGCATTTTATATTTTAATTAAAAGCTTAACTAATAGTAACTTTCTGGGTGGGACTTGTACTGATGCAAAAGCCTCCTGCATTCTTCATCAAACTGACTTTCAGGAAGTACCATTATTTGTGACAGGATGTGTTCCCTTCCATTAAACAAAGCTCTGACATGCAGGCATAGCCCTCCATTGTCAAGTGTAGCTCAGTTCTCTCAATTTTTATAGTATTAGCAGATAACCTCAGAGAAAGTTGTTGTACTTGGGAATGCTCTTAACTTATTTTTGCAACAATCAGAGACTGAAGGGTGAGCAGGAGCTGTGGCAGCTGGCTGGGCAGGGCCCATGGTGGGGCAGAGACAGGGCAGTGAGGGCTCTGCCAGCACAGCCACTACCATGGACACTGGACATATCTTCACAGGCTGAGTTAGTTTATTATGGGATAAACACCGTGTAAAAAACCATTGTCCATAACCACATTATGGTTAAATTTGTATTTTATAAGGTTTGTAGATTTTTCTGGGGAAAAGCAGACTTTTGAATTCTGTAACTTCTGTGATAAAGATGCATGTGTAACTAGAAAAAAAAAATCTATGCTTACTTGATTATGAAGGAATAAATACTACTAACGCCAAATGTGTTGATGAACTTTTTTTTCTAAAAGGGAACTGATATTTGCAGTGTTTTTAGAAGGAACAGGCATGCTGCAGGTGTTTCTAAGACTTCTGTAAGACTTCCTAAAATGATAGGGCTCCAAAAATGGCAAGCATAGCTTTGGACAGCACCGTGTAAGGAAAAGCCAGTTCTAGCGAGAACAGCCCAAGTTCATGGTGGATGAGACATACTGTACCTGAGAAGGAGCTGCAGAACTAACACAGCTTTCAGCAGTGCCACCTTGCTGAAACACTGGAATGTCACATGACCTGCTATGATAAGTAGAGGTTTCTCAAGCTTAATCCCATTTCATTGCCTTGAATGGGGGATTGCTTTATTGGGTGAAGAGAAGAATTACTTAAGCTGCTCTTCAGCACTTCACTGTAGGACTTCACAAATAAAAACTGCTTGTCAAGAGAAGGGAAGAAATACGAGAGAAAACTACATCCCTTCCGGGTTTTAATCAAATCCCTGACCTTCAACTAAACCCTGAGTTTAACCCAGGAATGGGGGTAGTGGTATCTGATATGATAGGCTTTAACTTAGCCATAACACAAGGCTTGCAGCCCTTGTATTTTACACTTCCTTAACCTGTCACACTAGGCATTTAAAATAGTGTTGCCAAAACTTTCAGATAGGTCATAGCCCATGAGATCCTTAGAATGGGATCACCAATACTTACATTTTGGGAGTCTTGCCATTTTCTTCAGGGGGTGAGGGGAGAGCGCTGGCATTCCTTAATAGACAGAGGAGAGAAAATCCCGCAAGAAAAAAGCACAACAGTCCTATCCACATTAAATTCTCTTCAAAGTACAGGACTAATACTTATGCACAGTTGAGGTTGTAGATCCCTGTGAAGTTTTCCTGTCCATACAGATCATATTCCTTATACAGGATGTAGTCTTTCAAGCAGTTTGGCAGTGGGAGGAAGGTCATGAAGACAGGACAGCGGAGACGCAGCCGGCCCATGCACGCCCGGATCCTCAGACGGCACAGGTGCTTCAGAGAGCGAGGATTTGCTAGAAGGGAGAAGCAAAATTAAAATGCTACCAACCAAAAAGGCCCCAATGCCAGACCAGCTTGTTTTCATTAAAAACATAAACAGATACTTACTTAAAATGAAATGGATGTCTGGCCAGAGTTCCTGTTCTTTGAGAACTGCTTCCAGCTTCCAGCAAATCTTAACGTGATCGACGTAATCTAACATGACTCGCACTACTTTCCCAGACACGTGCTTCAGCCAGGACAGGGTTATCACTTCACAGAACTGATAAAAACAAAATGTTTAGTAGGGTAATATTCAATACTGCAGTGAATTACTTCTGTCTCTGAGGATAAGAACAATTAACTTACTTGAGCAGGGTTTTAAAGGTTGCCACAGCTTAGGCAAGCCTCAATAGTAGAATCCAAAAATCTGAGATAGAGTTATTTTGTACGAGATCCAAAAATAAACTTAAGCAGCTGTATATCTGGGGATTTGGTGCTTAAAAAGAAGTGCTACCACTCTAAGTGGAATTTAGACTTGTATCCCAGGTGCTTAATAGGGGGGTTCACCAGCCCAGTGCATGCATCACCCCCTTATCTTTAGGTTAAAGAAAGGTTTATTAGGTTCAAATGGACTTTACAAACTGGGAAACAATGAGACGGATGAGTGTCTCCAGGAAGCTCTTTAGGTTTGCTAATTTCTGCTCAGTGCTTATCCCGCCAGCTCCAGGAGTCCTTTCTACAGCCTTCCAGTCCTGGTGTTCTGGTACAGGACAATGCAGAGAGCCAGCCTGCAAATCTCTGCTTTCACAGAACAGACAACACTGCCCTGGAGAGCCAGTTCCATCCTGATCATTAGCATATCATCAGCCATATTTTCACAATTCAAAATTACTGTTTACAATCATTCGCCATCATGAACTAGGCTTCAAAACAACATCTGTTAGTTTTAAAGCCCTGTCTATTCCTCTCTTTATGTGTAAACTGTCTTCAAAACCTTTTCTGGCAGCGCACGAAGCCATTCCCATTTAGTTTTAGGAAGGCTAGGGGTAGCAGGAGAGCGCCCGAAGCTGTGCCACACCTACCATGGTGTCTTTGATGACGGTGGAGGTCCAGCCGTCGGTCACGTACTGGGCGTGGGCGCCGCTGCCCCGCGGGCAGTCGAAGCAGCGCTGCACGTCGTAGCCGTAGCTGAGCAGCATCCTCAGCATCACCTCGTCCTTGAGGGCGTACTGCAGCGCTGACGGGAAGTGCGTGGTGTTCACCCGGCAGAAGTAGTTGACGTTGGCCCCGTGGCGGAGCAGCAGATTCATGAGCTCGTAGTTACCCATTCTCAAGGCGATTTGGAGGCAGTTGATGGGATCTTGGTTTGTCAGGGCTCCGGCGTTGAGCAGCAGCTGTGTCGAGCAGATATCCCCGTTGGAAACCGCGAAGTACAGGGCTGATTTCCGGTGGTCGTCATAGCCTTTGCGAACTCTCTGAGCCAGCATAAAATTGGCGTCAAAACCCGACTGGAGGAGAAACTCAAGGCACTGAGGATGTGCTCCTGCTGCTGCTGAGTGAACTGGACTTATCCCACTTTCTTTAATGGCAGCAAAATCAGTCACTGGAACTAGGTATTTTAGAGCTCTGAAAAATTAAAAGGAGAAGCATCTCAGAATCTTAAACATTTTGGTTCGCCTAACTCAGCTTTGAATTTCTCTGTGTTGTTTGGCTTCAGAATTCATCATGACTGTTAGAATAGCCTTAATATACCAAATCAGTACCATGGCAGGCATTGACTTCAATTGCTAACAATGAAATTGTTAGCCAGCCATGGATACTGACTTTACACCTACTACACATAAAATATTATTATATTATACTATTGTTCATGATCAACCCATTCCTTGCTATAGGAATTAATGATTCCTTCCCAACAGAAATCTTTCCTGAATGTTGAAAGCACAGCGTTATTGCTTAACCTATAGGGATTAGAGAATTAATAGAATATGTATTAAACATGAATACATATAATCTATAATTTAATATATATCTATGTTTAAATATAACAATTAATATACAGAAAATATTAATACAGAAATTAAGAATACTCAGGTGCTTGTTTCTCATTTGTTAGTTGTGATTTCAGCATAAATATCTTCCAGTAGTCTTACTCTCTTTAATATAGGGATAACCCTTACTCTTTATTTGTCTATTTAGTATATTCACCATTCACATGTCTGTGATGGGGTGGAGGTCAGACATTGACCCAAAGAGAGTGACAGTGTCCCAGGAACCTCAGCATCAGACTGGACAGTGTTACTACTTGTGACAAATGGGGAAATACCATAGGGATTAAGATGTACATCCTAAAATCATGAAGATTTTATCCTGACTGGTCTCGTACATTCAGACACAGAACAGACATATTTAAACAGTCAAAAATAATTCCTTGTACAAAACTACAGATTTTCTGCCTGCTTTTAATAAGGTAAAATTAGTAAAATTAATATTTCTGGTGTCACTACTATTTGATTTTTAAGTATATTAACTCACAGAAAGTGTCCTCTATATGCAGCTCTGTGGATTGGCAAATGACCCGAGTGCTTTGGTACATTGGCATCAGCCCCATATTCTAGTAAAAGACTCACAGAATCTGGATTTCCTCCTCCTGCTGCTTCAAACAGTATAGAAGCACAGTCCATTGCCTGTGAAAGAACATCTGCACCTGTGAAGAAGCAGCAAGGATTTTCACAGTAGTCACTGTAAATATCCAGCTTTAATTAGTATCTCCGACCCCCCAGTGATATGGTATTTTGAATTCTATTCTCCACCAAATAGAATCACTGTGGGCATAAATCTTCATGTTGGATCCTTGATTTTACATGTGTTTATGTAGTCCTGGGAACGAGAAGGTCCAAATTGCTTTGAAAAAAGTAACAATTGTTCCTAGAACTGAACCAGCAAAAGGTTTGGTTCTTATTCATCAAAACAATTGCTTTTGGCTCACAAACAATGCATTTCAATTCTTTTGCTTTACAAAGACCAGGCAGGTGTAACTGTAAACATGAGAGCACCCAGTATCCAAACAGTTCATGCAATCCAGTTCCAGTGCTGCTGAACCATCATGTAAAATTCCCCACAATAAATATCTTGTCAAGTGTGCCCTAGGGTGACCTTTCTACATGAGAAAGTAATAGAGCATTTAAAAAACAATTTTAAGTACTCACTAAAATATTTTTATTAATATATTATTTTAATATTCTAAAAATTTGATATTTATCAGGCCTTCACTACATCAGTGCAGATGGCATTTAATTTTTTCTAGTAAGGTGAGCTACTTCTGCTGCTGCTTTTGAAGGCATATCTGAAGCCTTCTCTTCCTACAAGGTCCTATATAATAAAGTCTCACCTTTTTGCAGTAAGAGCTCCATAATTTCTGTATGTCCCATCTGTGCAGCCAGTGCTAGAGGTGTGAGCCCATATCCACTGCGGGGGTCAGGATCTGCTCCAGAGTCCAGGAGAAGCTGTACCAGGTCCTTCCTGCCCAGCCTGGCTGCCTCATGCAGAGCAGTTCTCTCATGGGCACAGCGCAAATTCACTCTGGCTCCAGATCGTAGCAGCAGGGAGGCAATGTCATAGGAATCGAGTTTAATTGCTGTAGGACAACAGGCAAAGCATCAGACAGGATTGTTATTCAATGCCATTCTGTGCACAATGGCTGCTGTTCCGTGGCAGGCCAGGAAAGCTGTTCCTGGCAGTGCTATTTATGCAATGAAAAATGCCACCCTACATTGAAAGGTTTAACTCGTCAACAAGTCTGTTCTTTGCTTCCAGGACAGCACTAAGTATGCAAATGAATCATTTCAGGGTAATCTCTTTCTGTTTCTGTAGATTTTTTTTTCTCTCTGTTCCATGTGGTAATGAAACAGAACACAGCTTTCCTTGCCACTAGATGGAGACCACAGCCAGGGCCTTGGTGCTCAGGAGCTGCCACCAGAGCTCTGTTTAATCTCCCGAAGCAGTTGCCACATGAAGCAAAGCTTCTAATGACTCTTTCATATGCCTTCTTAGCTTAATAAGCCTGAACTCTTAAGTCAGCGAGGATCTTAAAGGAGAAATTTGCATTAGCTCCAGTGGATGGAATGATTAGGCACACCCTTCCCTCCTTCTCTCTTTGATCTTCCAGGCTGTGCAGGATAGCGAGTGTCCTTCAGCAGGACAGATTAGGCTGAGCAGCTTCATGTGCCACAGCTGCTTGAACACCAGTGTCAGCACTCTGTGATAGAAACTGTGATGTCTCATTATCTGTAGTAACCTACACAGCTGCTTTAGATAAATCTCATGCATCCCCTTATTGGGAGACGGTGCATTTTAATGTCAGGTATTTCAAAAGTATCTAGGAGTTCTGTACATTTTTTTTAAGCAGACAGCCCTGACTTGAAGCTGCAGTCATTTTACAAAGATGGACTGAGGCTCCTACACATGACTGGTAGGCCTTTTTCACCTCCTTTAACAATAGTTTTGAAAAAGAAACTGCCCTTCCAATACAGAAAAATGTATGGGATCATTCAAGAAACTTAAGAGTGCTCCTTTAGAATTTAGATAATGAGAAGACACTTTCCTTTTTTTGGATGGGATTCAGTAAGAATGAAGGCATCATAGCCCAGACTGAGGGAAGCAAAGGAAATGAACACGAAACACTTTCAAAAAAAACATTTTGGCAAAATATAGTTCTTTAGAAATCATGAATTACAGTTCTTGTGCATGATCAAATTCAAGTGGCATTCACACAAAGAATGTGGGTATGAGACTATATTAGGACTATAGTAGGCATGGGACCTTATTCCTAAATAACAAAATATTAAAGAGAAGTGAACTGAGAATGTCAGCCTGTCTTCTTCACTTACCATCCTTGGGCTAATGCCAGCAATTCTAAATAGGGACAAACACTGCTTTGCACTCTACATACTGCAGATAAATCAGGCTGATTGGCTATGATTTTGGATAATTAGAACCAATTACCATGGGTTTTGGAGAAAGAAAGGCTGATGCAATGAAGGAGATACCATGTGGGTAGAGAATATGAGTGTTCTATGCCTGCAGCATGAAGAAGCAGAAGGACTTGCTACCTGGCACCACTGCAGAAGTGATGCCAAGGAAAGTAGAGGATGACACTGCACTTCATGGAGAATGCTAATTATCATCTGAAAAAATCAGACAGGGACAGACACATTCAATGCTGGGATTAACGTTTTTTCTTCTCCTAATAGCAAAATATTTTAGGCACTGAAGTCAAATATGTCACACTGAAACCTAAAATGTATAACTATATCCTCACCTCATTCCCTCACCTCTCCACCCCTAAAAAGAGTATTCACCTAAAACTAAAGGAGAATCTCCCTCTTCGTTTTTAACATTGGGATTGCAGCCATTGAGCAGGAGAAAGCGGACATTGTTCACAAAACAATTTCTTACTGCCACCAAGAGAGGTGTTTCCCCTTTTAGAGAGGACTGTTCCCACGTAATGTCACGGGAGGCTGAAATACAGAAAGCAGAACACATTTGAAGTTGGATGATTCATCAAACTTTACTTTGTAAAACTTTTTGGTGGAAAACTAGAAGGACTTTGTACCTTTTAAAGTTATTTCAAGGATGTTCTTATTCAGCTGTGCTGCAGCTTCGTGCACAGGAAGCCAGCCTTGCTGATCTGCTTCTTCAAAAGCAGAACTGTACCCCACCAACTTCTTCAAGGCCTCCTCTTGGCCTGTGATATTTTAACAGAGACACATATCCCATTACTCATCATAAGACAAAATTCAAGCAACTAATACATTCCTGCCATTTATCCCATCAGTGTATCTGGCTCATTTTAAAAGGCCTGGAGTTTTCCCCTGATTTTAGGAGATGAAGAAGCACTGGAATTTCTGAAAGGAGTGACACTTGAACCCATCCCACTTCCATGATCCTATCTAATAAGTCAGCTTTTAGATGTGTTGTTTTTAGTTCCCTTACTTCTCCCAAGACTATATAAAGAAAAGTTGCACTTAAATCAGGTGATCAAAGCTCTAAAATGTAGGCATTGCTCAGCCATTCCCAGAGGTGGAGGGTTACTGTGGTGTATTTGTACTTAACTGCCCGAATTGCTGCAACGATCTGCCCATGTTCTTTACTTGCAGTATGCTGGAAACTGCATAAACAGAACAAGAATAAAATGAGAAGTAAAAATTCATATGAACCTAAGGATATAATTATACCTTACTTCAAATATTGAAATTTAGACAATATGTTAGATTTCTCTAAGTTACATTGGTTTTGTGAGGGTTTAACACATTGAAACACATTTTTTGTTGGTCTTTCCCTGACACTGTAAATACTGAATTTTTCACACAAACGCCAACAATTAAATGATAAAATGAGGGGAAGCTCCCATACCAATCTACTTTTACATCACCTACTTATCTTCTTCACAAAGCCTTATACTCAATTACATATTGATGTAAAACATCACCTGAAAGTTTCATACATTCCATGTTTTCCAGGAAACAGGTACACTTTTTCAGGGAGAACTCAGAAAAAATGAGCTACCAGTGCTTTCCAGTATCCATGAGACATGATCAGCACAATACAACATACAGAGTTACAAAGGAAAATAAGGTCTACTAAATGCTTACAATAATGCCAAGAAAACACCCAAAATAGAAATAATAACTTATTACCTTTCAACCTCTGTTGCACTGTCACTTGTTTCAAATTTATGCCTGTCTTGTAAGCTTTCCTGAATAGCTTGCTGGGTAGGGATTTCCTCATCAGAATCACCATCAACCATATACACAGAATTATTCATGGCAAATCAGCACAACATGGATCACTTCTGTAGGAAAACTCTGCTTTTTAATTAGAAGCAGACGTTAAATCTTCAGGGTAGATCTGGAGTAACAGAAATAGCAATCACTGTGTCAGTATGAGGAGAAATGAAGTATAGCTTAAAATAAATGACTACACTGTTATATGCATAAGCAGTCATGCTGTTCTTGGCATATTCAAGATCTCAGATGTTCTGTTAGGCTCAAGCTTCTCATCTGTTTTACCTTATCAAAACTTCCACTTCTGTCTTTCAAGAGAGCTGGCCTGAAAAAACAAAAGAAAACAAAACAAAACTACAGGACAAGGTAAAATAAAATCAATAAATAAAACTGAAAGCTAATAAATAACTTAGCAAAATGAATGAGCACAGGAAATTTAAGGAAGTTGTCAACATGCCAACTACAAAGCTTAGAACAATTCTAGAAACATCTTAAAGTTGGGCAGCAGTAATTCACAGCAAATCTGCATCATTTAATTTGTTACCTGATCTACCTAATGTGTGATTGCAAGGCCTTGCTCTGTAACTGCAAGCATAGCAAAAAAGAGAAATATATTAGCAACATATACAGTAAGAAACTGCTAGTAATTGATTTTACTATGACTCAATGAGTACATAAATATTTTAAGTCTAGACTACTTTTTTTTTTCCTAAAAACACTACTAATTTTCCTATGAATTGAGAACATATATTGCTCACCTTCTGAAAGAGGGAAAATCTCAGCCTTTGAAGAAGTGATTATTAAGTTGAAAGTGACATTTTCAGGATTGTAAACAATCTCTGCAGAGCCCATGTCCATTAATAGCTCACTATAAATACCCGATCATAAGATACTCTGGGACTTTCTCCACGTTTCTTCCACACACGTCAGTTATGTTTAATAATCTGACCTGATAAGTGGTGCCAACAAAAGAAGCAATTAGAAGTCTAGTTTCCTTGCAAAAATACTTTTGATTTTTGGAATAAGAATTTCAGAACTATAGCAGTAAGTCTTACCCTGTAAAAAGAAAATTCTTTAGTGCTGTCCTACGAGAGCAAAGGAAGGTCTTAGAGCTTGGTTAAGAGTGAGACAGCAGGAAAAAAACCCAACTGAAACAATAAAAGTAAACAAAACCAAGCAAATGATCAAGCAAAAACTCTATTCAAATTATTAAAAACTCTTTTAAAGTTATTACACATTCCTGATTGCTTAATCATCATTCACATTAATATAGATAGAAGAGCAATTGAAAAATAGAACTTTTAAAGGGAAAAGCAGTTTCAGAAAGACAGACTTACACTGGATCAACACCCAATAAGCAGGGAAATGAGAGACAGAGATGCCCAGCTGTAACAGTGATGGTAGGATGGAGTGAGACCTTTATGTGCTTCACTTATTCTACAGTATTTTATGGAGGGATCCATACACAGAACAGGTGATGGCTGTATCTGACTTCAAGGTGGAAAGTTCTTTGCTGGAGGAGATGTAGAAGGAATGCTTGAGTAATGTTTTTTCATTATTTTTAAAGAAAACAAAAGTGCAGAATCAAGTTTATTACCTGTAATGTTTCTCTCAGAAAGCGCAGACTACTTTCTTTTCCCATGAAAATGTATTTTGTGATATTCAACTAATGCACAAAAAAAATGATGTTCACATTTTAATAATACCACCAAGGGCTAAAATCCTAGTTGTGTTGCTTACAGATTGTAAAGATGATCATAATAATAATACATATTTAATACAGAAGCTTGAGTGTCAGAAGGTATTTGTACGCCCTCTTACAATACAAAAGCCTCCAGATGTTTCTTTCACACACTAAGTTCCACTTCCTCTGTAAGCCAACAAAGAGAACAAGATGTTGTGAAGCCTGTATGTGAACTGCCCCCAGTCAGTCATCCAGCTGGCACAGCAAGGCCACACCTCTCTTGATCCAGTGCTGGGGGGGCTGGTCCGTGTTGAGCCTCAGAGCAATGACGAAGTTGGTGGAATGCCCCGTAGTGGACAGGATCCCTTTGCGCTCGCTTGTCTTGTACAGTGGGCACACGTAGGCATTAGACTTCTTTATGTCCGATTTCACAGCTTCAAAAAAACCCCAAAATAATGCATTACATTCAGCAGATCTATTGGTAGAAACATAATCTACATGCAAATGTTAAATATTTACAGTAACATCTTTAAAGGTGAATAAAAATGCAAAATTGTTTTGTGAGCAACAGAATAAAATTATCTGGCTTTTTCTTGTTGTGTTTTATTGTGTGGTTTGTTTTGTTCCTAAACCAAATTAATTTAGCTAAAATTTATTTTCAGGACTTGATGCCCTCCTGTGATTCTACCAGCTTTGTAATACTCAAAGACACATTAAAATCTGAATAATTACCTAGTTAATACATAGCTTATACACACATTTTTCACAGCTCTACATGAATTCTGGTCTAGTTGCCAGAGAACCTAACTGCAATTCAAGCCATCTGAGATCCAAGGATAGAACTCTGCAGGAACTGTTTGTATGCCCAGACTGCTTGCATGGAACTTGTGCAAAGCATAAAATCATGCAGGTCTGAACAAATTCATCCAACCTCAAGAGAAGGCACAAGCAGAAAAAGTGGTAAATTTTAATACTGCCTGTTTGCTAACACTTAAGTTGCAGCAGTTGCAATAGTAACTCTTGATTTTGTGCATAAATAAAAACAAGGATTTACTCCTCTCAGTCAAAGAAAACAAGAGTTGTGAAAATTATCTTACTAGTAGGAAAGACAGCTATCACAGAGCTTAAAATAACCTGAGCAAACCCTGCTAAATCACATAAGGTAAAACATAGTTTCTGTAAGTCAGTCAAAAGTTCTCCTGGGTGATCTTCAGTAAAAAGAGGAAACCACTGTTGCAATTTTTTGCTCAATAGCTCACACATCAGAGAAACCATACTCACTCGGCTTTATCCAAATGATCGGCATGGCATCAAAGAGCACTTTGGGATACTGCTCAGTTAATATTCCCCTGGAGAGAGAAAGCAACAAATTGTTTGTGGCTTGAGGGGTTTGGTGGGTGTTTTTTGGTTGTTGCTTGTTTGTTTTCTCTTCCCCCTTTTCCATGCATGAAAGAGTAGTTAATTTGGTGTGTTATTTCAATAACATGAAAAGTATTACTTAAATTATTTGAACCAGTCTTGTTTGAGCACTGAAAAAAGCTTCCCAGAACCACAGTAAAACACTTGGCTACTGACTTGGTCCTGTCCCAGCGAGCGCCGTCTAAAAATAATCCGTGGATGTAAACACCGTCCTCTGGTGCAGCATCAGCAGTATCTTGAGGAATTACCTGCAGGAAATAAGTGTTCCAAGTCATTAAACTCACAGCTCTTTGCTTTTTGACCAATTTTCAGACCAAACCAAACTGAGCATACTATAGTAACCCCTCCTTTCAATGCTAATTTTATACATACCTGTAGAGACAGCAGAACTTCTCTGGGTTTGTTAATTACTTTTCTTGTAGGTTATTAAAATGAGGCTTTAATCACACAGAAAAATATACCCTGGATAGGCTGTTCTCTTCAGTGGAATTCTGGGTCCAGTGATAGAATTACTTTTAATCACTTCGAGAATACCTTTTCTACAGAGGATATTTAGCCTCCCAGTCTTACCAAATATATGTCTTGAAACTGCAGTTTGAACTGCAGTTGTAAAATTAACCTTCCAATTAGGATTTACTTACTACATCCCACCACAACTTCAGGACTCAGATTTATAAAATATTAATTTTTAGTTTATCCATACCTCAAATTCATATCCTAGAAGGTCAATAGGGATCCTGTGCTTCCTAGCATAGTTTTGCATGGCTCCAGTTAGGAAAGCTTGAGTAAAATAGAATCCTGACAGCCAAAAAACAGCAGGCTTCCCTAATTCATACCAGTCCTGGAGAGAGGAAAGCAATACATTGAACAATCAGAAAGAGAGGAATGCCATACTCTTTGACTATTTTCTACATAATTGTACTCAGAAAATCTAAACAAAGCCTATCACTCCTTTCCCAAAAAAGACAAATAATATGGAAAAGCAGCTTGAACAATTGGCAGCACTGCCACTTGTACGCTACCTGTAAAAACTTCAGCCTTGCTAGCAAGTCGGCAATATAGCTCCCTAATGGTTTCAGACTTGGGTATGAATGCTGGGCCCACTTCTCAGGAACTTTTCCAACAAGTAGACTGCCAGACAGAGCCTCCAGGTCAGCATCCATAACAACCAATCCTTTAATGGCTTTCTTCAGGTTAATTAGTGTAATGCGAATAGTTCGGATTAAACTAGAATTAAAAAAACAATTTTCACACATTCTGCATGATTTGTTAAACATGACTATGTCATTGGAAAAAAAGTAAAAGAAGTGGATTATGGAAGCATCTATGGAACTTTTATAGCTTTTTTTATCTATATAGATATAAAAACAATAAGCCACATCTGAAAAGCCATGGATTTATGCATTAGTGCAGATTTATTTAAGACTAGGAACAGTAATAAATTATTTTGTTATCGCTGATAACCTGAATTGTTTGGTAAGAGGACAAATTTGGAACTCCAAATGTATCCACTTTATACTAGATGAAGGAAAAAAGTTTAGATTGCAAAAGAGGAGGTGGGTAGGATGTGCAATAAGGATAACTTGGAGACTTAAGGCCAGAGAGCATTCAGGAGAAAATTAAGCAGGAGACACAAAGAAGCAAAAAGAAAAGGAGGATAGAGAAAAACCAGAAAGAAGAAATGGAGAGGCAGCTGAAGATAAGAAGGAAAATTAGGAAACAGAGTCAAAAAAGAGACTGAGGACTCAAGAAGAAAAATAAATGCAATTCTAGGTTTGTAGTCTTAGAAGAAAAATTGTGAAAATTAGGCATATGGAAAAAAGCCTTGGAAAAAGAGGGAAAAAAAAAATCACACAGAAGCACATGAGAAAATGAATAAACAAAAATATCTCAGTTATAGAGAATATTTCATAAACTGTAACTGTGCATGTAGAGTTTCTAACTCCTTTACCCTAAAGGTCAGAAATATGAGGAAAATAAAATAAAATGAAGGTAAAGATGGTGAAAGGGAAAGCAAAGATAAAAAAAAGATATATATATATATATTGTTTACATTCTCTTTTCCCAGTACTTCCTCATACTCCCTACTTTTCTCTTTCTGTTTATTTTGCCACTTCATTTCTCCTGACATCTATCCTACCATCTATCTGACCCTCCACAAGGAGCAAAGGTGTCTGGACTGCAGATATCACTGCAGGCAATTAGAAGGGAACAAGAGAAATATTTCAAACACCACAGGGCTTATAGAATATGATTTGCAAGAAATATTTTTTTGCAAATTGAATTATTTCTGGTAAATTTAATAGAACATTCTTACTGGTTAAATCTTTCCATTTCTTGCACCAGCACAGTGTTCATACTTTCTTCATATTTCACAGGATATTTAATTAGACAACTTTCAATGTCAAAATCCTTTGGAAGCTGTAAATGACAAGACATTTGGAGATCATTCCATATATCATTATGATTTTACATTAAAGGTATGCAAATATGAAAATTTGCAGAGCACTAGAAACCACTAAACTTTCTGATTAGTATCTTTGCAATACAGGATTCAGTAGTTCCATCGAAATAAAAATCTGGGGGATTTTAATGTTCATTTTAAAAAAACCCTAGAATTTTTAATATAATGAAAAATTATGACTATGTTTCCATTTATTAATTTTAAATTTGTTCATGTGAATGAATCAACTGCTCTTTCAAGTTCTCTTTGCTCTGATTTCTCTCTTTCTCCTGTCTTCTGCCTATTTAATAAAATTTCTTTCAACTGAAATATAGCTGTGGTCTGTTACAGCCACACAAGTTCTTACTTTCACATTGCACTAAATTTCTTTCATAATGCTTTTCTTTCAACATGAAATCTACTTGACACTGAAGATTACAGTTAAGGACTTTCTGATTTGTAAAAAGATAAACTGAAGTAACTTGTATAGTACCATACCTTGCTGAGAATATCATCTGCAATTCCATAAAGAGTGGTGTCACCACCCCCAGAAGTTCCCTGAGTGCCTCCTCCTTGTGTTAAAAGCAGAGATTCAAAGAGGGTCTTAGTTTGCTGAAGATCTTTTGCAATATCCACATTTTCATGCAAGCCAAATACCTCTGGGTGCTGAGTAAAGGGAAGATTCTAAGACAAAATAAAAAAAATGTCTAGGTGACATAAAGCAGCAGGAATCTGATTCAAGGTTTCTTTAAGAAGTTGAGTGAAAAACTACCACTGACTTCACCTGCAGGTGAGTGAGGACCTTAGTGGCAGGTATTTGCAGACAGAATCACTGGTGACAGAGCCACCACCTGTCATAGAGAAAGTAATTTCCAAGGAATTTTCAATTATCTATGCTACATATCCTCCTATCTACTTCCTGATTCCCTCTCCAAAACATTTGAGATCATGGCAAGGATCATACAAGGATGCCAGGCAAGAACCTGAGCACACAATTAATGTGCTGCAGAGCTACCTCTTTAAGCCTTTAAGGATGGCTTTCTTAGCACATCATTGTAACAGTGAAAAATCTTGTTGCTACTTCTCACCTTAATAAACTCAATGTACTCCTCATATGTGCCTTTGGGTGGAGCATAGTAGTTGCCACTGGGAGAAAAAGTGTAACGAGGATTTTCAATTATGTCTGGGTTATAGAAGTCATCCAGCATTGTCAGCAGCAAACGTCGGTCCCAGTCATCTGTCACTCGACCTCCATAGTTACACTCACCAGTCAGGTAAGAGACAGCTTCGAAAGGAACATGGCTATACTCATTGATGAATAACTGGAACAGAAATAAGAGCCATTCTAGAGACTTGCAGGACCTGCTAAACAACAGTGTGACCTAACAGACTAAAAGGCTGGAAGCTATAGCATGTGTAAGCTGCAGTTTATGGAGTTTTCTTCCTAGGCGCTGGAAATTCAAATCTGAAATCTTATTTTCAGGTAAAAATTACTGTTTAAAATCAATACAAGTTAAGAGTAAAAGCCTCTTATGAATATCAAAATTACTCAGTCATCCAAGTCATTCTTGAATTATTTACAAGTGGATGGTTTATACAGATCAAACTTTGTAGATGGACACTTTTCTGCACCAGAAATAAATGTGTGTTTCACTTAATTTATCTTTTAATCTTCCTCCAATCTCATTCATTAACTTCTTGGTAACTTTTTCAAGTCTTCAGCCTCAACTTCTGTAATTCAGTTTTAAATCTCCTGATTTTTCTACAGAGTGCCTATAAAAGGTTCAAGGTCAAGTAGTGTTCACCATCTCATCTTGGGGAAGAATAGTCTGAGGTTCTGTTAACTACCAGTATACATGTAAAAAAATTTCCTCCTACTAACCACCCTAACAGGTGACTGTCATTGCCATGTGCTACTTAAAGAATAGTGAGCTCTTGTACATAACAAATTTAACTTTTATAATACTCATGTATATTCATTATATTCCATATGTCTGTAGAAATCGAAACTTTTTATGTCATTTGTAATTTTGAAAATATTTATAATATGATTGACATTCCTTGCCTTTACAGCTGAAGTTCTGCATATCTATGAACATTTGAGGTAACTTCAGTGTATTGGTCCTTGTGACTCCCAGCTGTGCTTTGCAATATCAGAGTTCAGGAGGTAATCAGTGATTTTACCTGCAGTTGCCTGATACTGATTCGCAAGTCGGATTCATTAAATCCATAGGGTATATTCCAACCAAGGGGCCCAAACTTCCTTCTCTCCTGAACAAGAGCATGAAAGAAACAAACTCCAAAGAGCAGTTTCTCCCATATCTTTGAGAAAAGCAAAAGAAAAACGTATTATTAACTAGTCTATAAGGTCATGGTAGAGTTCAACCTGTGCAGTGAGCACCCTTGGATTACCACTCTCCACCCAGGTATAAATCCAGGCCACCCCTAAGTACCTTGTGGTTTTTGCCTTGGGAACAATTGCACACACAATGCCACTTAGGCAAGCACATTTATCCAGTTCCTCAAGTACCATGAGACTCATTAATGTATAGGGCAACTGACTTGATAAGAATTCAAATAGCACCAGGTATTTATATTTAGGGTTCATTAGATAAATCAAAAATACAAATGTATTTTTAAAGCAAGTCCTTAGGTGCAGGCACACCTATGCATATTGATAACTCATATCTCTGATCTCACTGTTTTTCTCTTCCCTCACAGGTAATGATTAGCAAAGTTGTTCACCAGGTATCAATAAGATATATGGGCACTGCAGTACTCGGTCCCTGGCAGCAAGAAAAGGTCTCCTCAGTGCTTATCATCTCAGTAATGACAGACATGCCCTTCTAATCAATGTTCAGAGCACATGTACATTGTGTACTACATGTGTGTAGCATGTAAGTGATTTAATAAAGCCTAAGAAAACATTTAAAATATTGCTACATGGAATTACCTGCCAGAGGTAATTCTTAACTAGTTACCTATTGCTGCAAAACCTAAATTCACAACCACAGTAAAAATTTTAACCTGGACAGAAATCAATATATCTATGGATAAAAAAAGAAAAAAAACCCAAAAACTTCTGAAGAGATAGGCCCATTACCAGTTCCTTTCCAGGGCATCCAGCAAAGAATTCAGGATCAGAAATAGGATCAGAAAGAAATGACTGGAGTAGGTTTAACCGGAGACCAGTAGGAGGTTCATTTGTCATCTTCACTCCATTCTGCAGAATGGTTACTGGAAACTAGAAATAAGAAATAGCAAAACTGCAATCAGAAAGCATGGAATAGATTCTATTTTAACAATATGCTATTATTCTGTGCTTTTTACATAAACAACTATCTGCAAGAAATTACATTTTAAAGGTGAACAGCTTATAAAAAAATTCTCCAAGGCATCAAGAAAGTAAGACTGCTGTAAATAACAAATCTGTATTTTAAAATGTTTTCTTTGTATTCAACACTTCACAAATAAAATGCAAGACTAAATTTTTGAATTTATGTGAGAGCAAAAAAACCATGCTTAATCATATATGCTGACAGATTGCAGATCTATTGAGTAATACACAAAATATTGCACGTCACAGTATCAAAATATTACGACGAAAGCTTGATATTATCATGTGTATAATTATTTTTTTAAATGTTCTTTCTTGGTTAAATTATCTCTTCAAAGCCTCATTGCATTTCAGAGAAGTTTTGCATTATCAGCTCATTCAAGTATACAAAAATTCCCTAAAAATGCCATCAACTTTCCCTTTCCCTAAACAGAGATTATGGGGCCATGCATATACCTTTGGTGAAGGGTAACTTGTAAGCCAAAGTCTGAATTCTGGGTGACATGTTTCACTGTCAAGCTCCTCACATATTTTCTCCAGCATTGGCATCCAGGAGACAGCCAAATGACAATTTTGTAAACAAACCCATGTTCCTTCTTCCATTCCTGTTTGAATCATTTTTGTTGCTATTGGTCCTTGTCCTTGTCCTAATGAGATGGACTGAAACTTATCTCCTACCATCTCTCTGTCATTTGCCAATTTCAGGAGGCCTTGAACAGAAAGCATAAGATTTTAGCACTCAAACATTAAAAAGGAGTTACGTGAGAAAAAAAATACTGAAAAACTTCTATTACTATTTTGTTTACATGTACATACAAATTCCCATTTTGAAGGGGCACAGAATTCAACCAGTCTGACATAATGCACTCAAATCCACTTGTGGAAAGTGCAAAATAATCCTCATTGTGTATTGATGGAAAATTTGAGGTCCCTATCTTCTTTTTCTGTCTATACTTACTAGACATGGGATCTGCTCCTGGAGATAGCACAAATATTAAAGGCACTGTAGCAGTTGAATCTAAGTAACTTTTTGCTAGATCAAAAGGCGGTGGCTCTACAAATTTCTTCCCCAGTTTCTCAGTAACAAATGTTGTTATACCTGGAACAATCTGGTAAAAAAAAAGCAAATACAATCATTAACATAGACATAGTTGCAGATCTGACACTGCCTTTTATGTCAAATTCCCAAGCCTGCAGACACTTCTCTGATTTGCAGAGATTTGAGACCAGTCTTGCAGAACGATCCAGAAGCAAAGGTTTTACCTCTTGTTGACACCTCCCTCCTTATTTTTCCCTTACAAGAGGAATAGTAATGTTTTTAGAATATAAAGAATAACATACCTCATAAAAATAATACTAAATAACATTAAGACCTTGATTCAGGCTTTTCCTGATGTGGAGGACAAGCACACGCTGCCTTAGCAAATATTAATGTAATCATTTTTAACTAATTCAAGGGAGCAATAGCAACACGCCTTAAATTCTAACATTACTAGCTCCTAAAAAAGATGCAATACAATTTGTTAAGTGCACCAAAGGCAGAATTTGTTGTAAGTTCATCCTGGTTGTTCAAGTCAATACATTTTATCTCTTTTTGCCTTAAAAATCATTTGCATGAAAGCACATCGTATTAGATAACCTGTGCATTTTTTTCAGGCTAATATATTGGGTGCACCAGGAAACAGCCTAGCCATGAAAAAATACTTCAGGTGAACTAGAACAATAAGAATCCTCCAAAAGATTCATTAAATCATGTCAGAAAGAAAGATTTCAGCTGATGCTTGTGGTGTTTGTATTGGTCACTTGAAAAATAAGAAGAGCATTTACTTTCTTAATAAATATGATGAAGAACAGATTCATTACTGGAAGAGGCAGGGCAAACTATGCTACAAGGCATGGCACAGCCTACAAGCACTCCATAACAGATCATTTTACCTTGTCTGGTCTTAAGCACCGAAGAACTATAAGTTTCTGTAATTCAGTTAATGTATTATCCCACTCCTCTGGTAATGGAAAGTTGTGAGGCTCTTTGCTATCATACATTTTTTGCCATTCACCTATATTTTCACAGACATGACTCCTAGAGAAAAAAACCACAAGTACTATGAATACCTGGAGTCTTTTTTTTAATGTTTATCAAGGGCAAATTACACTGTATTGTCATTTAAGACACTTCGTATCTACACCAGAAAATAATCCCACAGCTGAGCTTGTCCATGCTGAACAGTGAAAAATATCTTTCCATCATGCTGCTGAGGAGAGACTCCACCTGAAAGGTTCCAAGCTGACAATAAATTCTGTCTGTTCCTCCAGCCAGCACTGCTTGGATATTCATAAGTCTGGGTGAATTTTCTGCCTCCACTATTTCAGGAAAACACCACATTTTAACTGAAGAAAATTACCAGGAAATTCAACGAGGGAAAAAAATTTCTTTTCCTTCACACAACATGCAGATGGCAATGGGACAACTCTCAGATTATTTAAAGATGGGACCATCATCCACATTGCTACTAAAACTCCAAAGGGGCTGAAACACAAAACAACCTCAAAGAATTTCTTCTAAAAAAGCAGTGTTACTGCACTCAGATCCAAATGCTCCAAATATTTGCACCCAGTCAGCTAATTTATGGAAGTCTTGTACAGCCATGCTGTCTCCAGAATTTAGTGTTAAATTCTATATAAACCCAGGGTGAAATTGTACTTAGTTCAAGAGAGTAGAGTTTGTTAGAAAAGCTCCCTTCCTAGAACTGCAGTGGAATTCTGCTACATGTACCACCTCTAACTTTCACTGAACCCTTAAAACACTGTTTCTCTTCCATGAAGACATTTCAAAAGAAAAGTTTCTTTAGGTAATGCCTCAAATAATTTAGAAAAAATAGTTTTATTAAATAATGTTATAATTAGTGATCTGACTGACTGGACTAAGTAAAGTAAACATGATAATGAAAAAAAGGGGCTGGTTTAATACCATTTGCATTCTAGCACTGATTTGGGAAACACAGCAAACATTTCTTTCAGCATGTTATGTAAGTATTGGTCAAAACCAATCCAGGCCAATTCACATCAGTATTTTACCATACCTCAGACTTTCCAAAGCTGGGAATTCACTTGCACGACATAATTCATCCCAGCTCTTATCTGACAGCCAAGATGGATCTGGATTCTTGTGCTCATTCTTGAGGCCCACACCTCCAGTTAGTAAGAACATAAACTCTTGATGTTCTATTTCCTTATTTGCCCTATATAAAAAAAACCAAAACAGTAACTGAGATATAATTTTACATAATATAAACAGTCATTTTAAATTCATTACACTTCACTGCCCTTTAGGAATGCTTCTACTTCAGTAAGAGGTGAGATCAGATCTCAATATTCTATATTATTAAAAAACTGCAATGTAAAAATGTCTGATTAAGACTAAAGTAAGAGTTTCAAGAGGTAAATCTTAGAATCAATGAATCGTTTAGGTTAGAAAAGACCTTTGAGATCAAGTCCAACAATTAGCCCAGCACTGCCAAGCTACCACTAACCCATGTCCCTCAGTACCACAACTACATAGCTTTTAAATCCCTCCAGGGATGGTGATTCCACCACTGCCCTGAGCAGCCTGTTCCAGTGCTTGACAATGTTTTTGTTGAAGAATTTATTCCTAACCCCTGCCTTTATTTATTTTTTTTTAAGTGCAATTATTCCTGATTTTTAAAGGCTTTGCAGAAAATGATGCATTCTGCAATTACAGTACCCTTACAAATTGGCCAGGAAGAACATCCATGTACAGATGAGTACACACTGTAATTAATTAAGTATGCACATTATGGTTGTGCAATTTTGAACATATCATCCCTTTCGTAATGTGTTCACACAAAATTAGAAGAGAAAACTAAAAAGCTGGTAGAAAGGAGAAGAGTGCATCTGAGATCTCATGATGTCATGAAAAAGAGTAACAGACAAGGAGAAAAAAATGAAAAACCAAGACAAAAACCTAGAAGTTGTTGGCATTACACATTACTGCCTAAGTTTTCATTCTAAAATGTTTTCTTAAATAATAGCAATTGTTTTTGACATAAGGATGCTATGTAATACTACCAAGATCCTTTAAAGATAGATTTATCATTGAAAAAAAAATTGAAAAATGAACAGACTTTTTTATTCATTATGAGTCCAGCAGTAATGATACATGCACTCACATACTCTTCCATTTGTTAATATGACACATCTTAGAAAGCCCAAAGTATTCAAGACCTTACTCCAAAGGCATTATTATCAATGTGCACAAGAACATTCCATCTCATCCCTACCAGCTTCCACGATAAAATCATTAGTTTCTGTTAGTAACAGACTTCACAAAAATGAGCTTACATGAGCAGATTACAGCACAACAAAAACGAAAAGAGCAGCTTGTCTGTTTCAAACAGTGAACGACAGACTTGGCAGTACAGATTGTAGGTGAAGTGGTCATTTAGATACTGAAGTCGTTTCTTCAAAATTTTGGATTTATTACTAAAAAGAAAAGAAGGGATAAACTGAGATGTCAAATTGAATAACATACAATCTGCTAAGAAATCTCACCTATTTAGGGTTGTGGAGGATGTATATTAGATCCACAGGTTCACAAGGGACTTAGGCACCAGTTTCCCCAAAATTTCAACTACACTCCCTGCCCTTTTAAAAGACTGCAGCACTTTTAGAAGTCCCAAGCAAAATAATAAGCTGAAATCAATCTGCCACAGGTAGGTGGTGGCACTCAGTCTTTAAAATGGAGCCTATTTCAGAACTAAGTCACATTCTTAAAAATGCTTAAATAGAGCACATGATTACAGTTTATAATTTGTTTTAACAATAACTAAAAAGAGCTATTAATTAATTAATAAATCCCATTTTCCTTCAAAAGCCTGCCTTTAAGGAGGCAAATTGTTCCCAAACGGAGAAAACCATTCCTAAGAAGAGAATGAAACCCCCTTATTTTCTACAGACAGACCCTCTTTACCTGTCATGAATGGAGCTGATGAAGAGGTTGACAAACCAGCTGAGGGAGTACTGGTACATGGGGTCGATGTTGGCCAGGTCAGCGATGCTGAAGAAGAGCACGGCCGAGTGCTGCGCCACGGGCCGGTACGCCTCCCGCGACTCCGCGATCTTCAGCTCCGTCCTCTCGGCTATCTGCACACCAACAGCAGGGGACAAACAACAGCTTTTAACTGCCTTAATGCTCTTAATATTCTACAAAAATATTACTACTTACCAAAATAGTTCCACACAGCACTGTAACACCAGAGTAGTGCAACCTTTCTGCTCCAGAAGGCGCCACCCCAGCAGGTAAAACGAGCGCTTGGCCCTACCCCAGTACTGCCTGATCTATTAAGCTGCACTACAGATACACATAGTCTAAAACATTTAAAATTCTGAATAAACTACCAGTGAAGATTCTAGAGCAGATCCAATTTTATTTCTCTTCCCATTTCACAAGTGCAGAATTTGTTCCTTGTGCGATGCATCCAAATCAGAGACCTTCTGCTGGCTGAAAATTTTAACATTTAATTTCTCAGTATTATTGAGGGAAGTACACATAGACACTCCTTACTTGCTGTTTTTTTGTGATCTCATTAGACATAATTTTGGCAGAATCCAAGACCTGGATGGCAGTCTCATCTTCCAGAATATCACCTTCAGATGACTCTAAAGTTTCTAAAATTTTCTTCTCAATTTCTTGTAGATTCTTTTTATTGGCTGCAGACTGAACAATGAGAGCATTTCTTTCCTCTTCTAAATCTGGCCTAATGAAGAAAAACACAAAACCCAAAATCAGTCAATGCCCATCTTGCACAGGCTGCAAAAGAAGCCCATGAAAATTACTCCCTCTTCCTACAGGAAGTTCTTAGCGAATGTTCTTTTCAGTTTAAGCAGATTTTTGCTGTTTAACATCTACTTATACTGGTGAGTACAGATTTCTGTGCATGACTTCTACTCAGTATTTGGAAATGATGGACTCATCTTTAACATCTTAGCATTTTGCAAATGGCAGTGCATCCTACTTTTCCTTTATTGTATCCCTGCTGCCTGATAAAAACCCACCATGCAATATGCAGAACCAATTTACTGCTGGAAACACTTCTGTTAGCAAACAGTTGACCCCAATTGCACAGGCATGTCTGTCCCACCCAGATACTACTTCTCTGTGCCTCTGTGAGGGCTCAGATATGATCCATAATCAGTTTCAGAGGTACTTGGTGTTTAATTTGTACAAAATTAAAATGAAATGCTCATAGTTCTGCACCTTTGCCTGGCAGTTCAGTCACATTGAAAAAATAATAGTAATGATTTAAACTTCAAATAATAGTTACACAGTTTTCTAACATTCAAGAAATATTTCAGGAGAAAATTGCCATGAAAAAACAACTATTTCACATCTGCTATTTTAATTAACTTATAGACACTTACCACTAACACTTCCCTCATAAACTTATTAAATAATAAAATTTTAATTTAAAGCTGTTACTGAGCAACATTTACACTGCATAACATCCATTTTTCTATACAACAAATTAATTTCTCATTTCCTTGGAATTATGCCATAAAAACCTTTAATGGCTGTTTACCATAAAGAGAGACATACCTCTCTTCTGCTACAACAATACCTAGCAGCTGGTCTTCAAGTCCCTCTGGTGTTATCATAAAATTGAGTAACAAAACTTTTGTAGCAAGTTCAGGCATGTAGTGTGGATTTCTTAGTTTTGTGGTAATAAAAAACTTGAAATCATTGGAATACTCAATAATGCTCTCACCAAGCCTGATACACACCACACCACCTAAATTTAAGGAGAGAAACATTAAGAAAACTTATCTACTCCAATTATTAATAGAAAAAAATAATTCTGTCATTAAATAAAAGCAAACTTCTCATCAAGGACAAATTTCCTGTAAAGTAAAAATAAGTAAATATATCTGATAGTCTGAAAAATTCTCACAGACTTCAGTGGGGCCACTTATTACTCTTAGCAGATGAAATCAAGTCAATCCAATTTCTACTGTACTTCCAATTTGCATATACAAAAACTAGAGATGGCAACAGAGAGCTCTGGAATTATTCCCAAGTATTATATTCTTACAGACTACTTTTTCCTTGAATTACTTGTCTGAAAGAGAAAACCACAAAGAAAAAAAAAAAGTGTTTGAGCTTTACCTCCCTTTTGTTTTTAGTTCTGAACATGAAAACCAATTAAGACAAACTGGGAAAGAAGGAAGGGAACACATATTTTTCTTTATGTGCACTTTTCTGTCATCTAACAGGAGTAAAAGTTGAAAACCAAATTCATAGCTACTTGCTAAGTACAGTCAAAGCTATGCCTTAAGCAAAATGCCTTGACAGCTTTTCTTGATTTGTGCAAAATTGAGCAAATATTATTATTAGGTTAAAACATATGAAAATGAACAAGCGAAACACTGACAAGGTCCCCTTCAAGGAACTTCTTTAGTCTCCTACAGTGATCTAGCGAAGGTTTGCACATAAAACCATTACCATGATAGGCAGGAACGACATTTATTAAAAAGTAAAACTTCAGGCTGTTGTGCAGTTACCCTTCTCTTACTAGAGGCAGAATTAAGGCAAGAAGAGAGCAATATGAAAAACATCAGGGGGTGCCAGAGACTAGAAACTGAACATTAATGTCCTCTCCTTCAGGGTTCTAAATTAACTCTGCTATACCTTGTTTAAATGTCTGTTTAAGCAGCAAAGGTTCAAGAGATGGGTCTAGGTCTTCTCCAACATTTTCCAGCAGCAGGGGATTCCCAAACTGAATGCAGTTCTCCACAGTTCTCATATAATCTGTGTCACTGATCTTGATAACATTCAGATGATTGTCCTTCTCAAAATTCTTGATCCATTTATTTGCTTGACCTTGAGGATCAATCATTAACGGCCTAGAAAATACAGAACAGTTTTCTCAGTGCTTGCAGGCATTTTTCTAAATTTTAATCTATTTTACATGTTTCTGCATCAGACTGTCACGAAGAAGTGATACAATTTAATTACGTTATTTTCAGATATCAGTGAATAATGGATGAATAGGTGTTTTACAATAATTTGAAAAGTAATAGCAGAAATAGCTTTAAAAACTGCAAAAAATGTTTCACATTTTTCATAAAATAACCAGAATGCAGAATTCTTGTGAAATATTGTTCTACCTCCCCCCGGAATATAAAGATTCCACTCCTTTTTCAATTACATTGCTCTACAGAAGCAACATTTTTTCCAGATATATTGTTTTTTTAAAAATGGAAACTTGTTTGGATTTGAAAATTAAACCTTTTTGTCACCTACCAACGTCTTGAATTGTCAATAATGACGCCATTGTCTATAGAAAATACATCAGTTGGCAAACCAGCAATATTCCAGGCTCTTATTTTTATTGGGTCACCAAGATTCTTGCTCAAAGAGAAATTCTCAGAACAAGGGATTTCTTTCTCCTGAAAAAGAGGGGGAAAAAAACCCAATAAAATAAATGTTTTTCTTTATTCTGTGTTTCTTTATATCTTTTTTAAATGCTACTTCAATCAAAAAATGACTATGTGCATTTTGTTTTAAGAGACTGAAATAGCGCATGCATAAGTAAAATCCTGGGGAAAATAAAACCATAATTTTAATAATTAGCTATATTCGCCCACTAAATATTTACTCTCTCTTCAAATTTTGTAAGATTTGTCCAGTTTTTGGTACATTCATAATGTGGGAGGTTTGTTACATAAAGTTATGACTTAAGAAATTCATATGCAGTTGGAAATATCTAATTATATCTTCCATTAACTCACTACAGCAATCCAGTGCTGGTTTGTTACTGTTTAATGCATTTTTAAGTGATTCCAAATCACTTGATTTATGAATTACAGCATTCCTATAAGTATGTTGGAAGTGTCCCTTTGCAAACCACACAATCAACCATCTAATCAACATACAAATATTTGATGGTGTAAGTTATAATATGTTTTACATTACACATAACTGCATTTTAAATTTAATTCTTTCATTTAAAGGCAAAATACAGAAAACAATGAGATTTTACTTCTATAACAATTAAGTTTCTGATATGCTATTGTGAACTGAAGCCTAAGTGTGGAGTAAATTCACTGATTTCATTAAATTCCCATCTACAAAATATTGGATCAGCAGAATTGATCCCATTGGTTTACCTATGAGGTTTACTAGGCTAATAGAAAATAAATTACAAGGCGTTTTTGAAGCCTTTTTCAGCAGTCTCAAAAAACCAAAACATTAATTAAACCCTAAGATAACCTAACCTCACACAGTTTGCTCCAATCTTTGGTACATTCTTGTCGAAATCCAGCAGTAAAAGCTCCCAGATATGCTATTACACCAGCTGATATCAGAATATCTCCAGTCAGATTAACATATTCCGCCTGAAGATCGTGTGCAGCTTGATTCCATCTATGACCAGCAGAAAAAAGTCATGCTGAAACCTCCACATTAATGACATTGATGTTAAAAATCAACTTGGTTTTGTTCATCTTAGGTAACAATAGGAGAAAAATATGAAAACCTCATTCATTAATTCTATTCTCATTTTGAAAAGATTTCCTCTACAATTCTCTGTGTTGCTGCCCATATTTTTATGCTACAAACAATTAGGAATATTTTGAGGTGCCACATTTTTTAGTGTTACAGTCCTCAGATAGAAATATAGCATTAAAGGCTCAGAGAATGGAATTTCAAGTTCTACTTCTACAGTGATTGTTTTATCTGACATTTGAACTTTAACCTGACCTTGTTTTCTCTCCACCAAGGCCTCCAATCAACTTCTCTGCACGTTCCAGTTTTTTAGCACACAGATCAACCTGGAATTCTAAACGAGCCTTTTCTTCCGTCTTTTCCCTGAAGGTTTTTTCCAAAGCAGCCAAACGGCCTTCAACTTCTGCAAGCTCTCCTCTCTTCTGATTCAACACTTCCATTGTCGCTGCCAAAGACTCCTCTGCCACTTTTAAACGCTCTTTTTTGGGTTCAATCTCCTATTCAGTTACAACCAATATACAAATGCTTTTAGTACATTTTTGTAACTTTATTATTAAGTGCGATGCTTAGGGTGAATAGGGAGCAAAGGAAGATTCCATAGCACCAAGGGGCAGAGATCAAAACCACACCTTTGATACCCTGTGAAAGACTTCCATTCCCTTAATCCATTTGCATAAACCCTCTGCTGCGGAGGAAGCTTTAGCCACCACTTGTGGATCAAACTCTGGATTAGTCAGGTACTCAGTCCGAATCTTCTGCATGACAGCTTCCTGGGGGACAAAAGCATCATAGCCCCTCAGATTTCATGGCTGACACTTCAAAATTGAACAGATTCATTGCCATTTCTCTACACAATGAAACAACAAAGGACTACTCTGTATTAATTGTTGTAGAAATCACTGCTCATTTGATGGTTTTGATCTTCCTATCGTGTTTCATAGTCTTTTCCTGTTTTCATTTTAATCCTATACTTATCCTTTCTAATCAGGCATTTGCTGTATCTTCCATGTGGCAGCTCCCTAAGTGCTAAGAGCATTACAGTCCCATAGAAACCTTAATTTACACTGCCCTTTGTGTAAAACACACCTATTCTACTATTTGCTATCTTTTCCTCAATACAAAACTTTGAGGATCACTATAAAAATGAATTTCTCCTAATATAATACAACACAGAATTGTTTGTGCCTACTTTTGGGGACCATTTTATAAAGGGCAAAACATATTCTATAAAGGACAAAGCATATTCAATTTCCAATTAATTCAGCAAAGGGCAAGAATCATACTCTTGGACAGCAAGACCTTTGGGAGAAATGATCATATTTGAAAGGTTATACAGCAAGTACATTTCTGCATTTATTGTATATCTGCCAGTATGATAAACAAAATATTACACATTGTGTCAGCATTCATTCATTTAATCAAAATAATACAATTAGAAAAGATGTTTAGAAAGGCAGCAATGGGCAGAAAATTATAAAAAGAAGTTTATAAGGCTGAATGGATTACCTAGTAAAACTAGCAAAACAAAAAGACATAGGAAGGCTGGACATGGATCAAATGTCCATTGGTTCCACCAAAAAACCCCAATCAACTCCCAAAACAGAATATGTGAAATGAGGCTGAAAGGAAACAGGGTCAGAAGAAACTGATTGATTTGGGCAAATGACATCTCCAATAGAGTATTTTCTCATTTTAATTTTTTTTCCTGAAAGAAAGTATCTACATGGCAAAAATTACTGCAAAAGCCTTACCGGAATGGGTTTCTCAGAACAGGCTTTCAATTCCTTTAAGAAATTAATGTTGCCAAGCATTTTCTGGCTTACAGTCCAATAATCCCAAATCTACAAAACACAGTAGGAAATACCTTTTCAGGCTTTAAAACAAATACACATACAAAAATTTACAAACCTCATTTAATTAAATACTGATAACCTGGCATCTCCTTGAGATGACAATAAAGCAGAAAGTCTGTCAGATCAAACATTTCCTTCCAGTCATACTTTAGGCCAAAAAGTAAACAGTGTGTCAGGGAAGTTATGTTTTATCTATTCTCAAGATATGTGTAAAGCAAATTAAATCTGGCACAATACAAAATTTGGAAAATAAGGAATTCTGAAAGTTTTCAGTAAAATCCTGGGTGGAGGCTATAAGTACTTGCCTACTTTAATGGACCTTGAGTTATCTTATTTATTGGGTAAGTGTTGAGAAGAACATGAATTATATTTTTAATTCAGACTGTTGTCTGCCATTTTACCTTGCCTCCAGATCTTGAAGGATCTTCAATTCTTTCAGGTTTTTTTTCTCTTATGACACAGACAGCAGCCATGACAAGTTTGACACCAGATGGAGGATTTTTCATTGCTTTGACAACTGCTATATCAGAAGGCTAAAATAAAAGATACATTAAGTATTATGTCATTCTCAGCACTCAATAAATGAGCTGATAGAAAAAAAGAGGAATTATAACACCATTACAAATGAACAAAAGTGGTAATAGAGGACTTTTAGAAGGGATGATACAATGTTACCATCCATCAATATCATCTATGCAGAGGAAATAAAAATTAAATAAATGCTAATAAACTGTAAACTAATGATTGAATAAAATTATGTTTTAAAAATTCCAGGTCATAATATTTTTTATACACTTTTGTTTCATCTAAGACAGCTCACATTCTGCTAAATTCCTAATTAAATAGAGTTAAATAATACTTTCAAATTTAGATCAGCTTGCCTTCAAAGTGTCAAGAGCACCAATTGCAGCCTCCATGACAGGTATTGCCTGTGCCAGGTCACTTTCACATTCATTTTTCAGTGCCTGAGCTTCTTCAGCTTTTGCTGTAGCAAATTCTTCATCCACTTTTACAATTTTTCTTTTTTCTTCTACTTCTGCAGATTCTATTTCTATAGTCTAAAAAAAAAAAAAAGAGAGAAACATGAGTGGGCTTTATTTATATAGTGAATGATCAAATAAACTGAAATTACATACCATAGAATTTATGGAATACTGTAAAATATAAAGAGAACATTGAAGTTTTTTAATATCCTAACATCATTTCAATTTATGTTAAGGGAATAATTTCTTAGCGTATTGCAACATCATCATGGAGTTTTAACAGTAGATAAGCATGGCATCAGATTACTCTCAATAAAATTTAAAATTCATTTGAAGTTCAGGAGACAAGAAGCTCCTCATGTTGGTACATCACATTGTCACTGAAATGGATGAGCTTTTACAGGGAGTTTTATCTTCATGGTCTATAACATATTGAAATGTATTCTCTTTTCAGGGATAAGTCAAGCCTTTATCCAGCTCCCTTTGCAGTTCTATGGAAGTGACATTTCATTTTCTTAGAGGTAGAAGAGATACCACTGTATCTGTAAAAACACTTAGGAATCAGAAACAAGTGCATAACATGTCAATTAAATCATGCTTTCTTGGTGATGCTACAGTCACATTCCAGATAAGTACACGTATATTTTTACACACTGGAATTTTCAAAACACCCAAGATTTTTGATCCTAAATTCCATGAAATTAACTAAATTAAAGGTTTAGGATCCTTTTATAAATCAAGCATATAATCCCTGTGCATGCCAAGACAGACTGTGCAGAACTGGTCTTGTTTGTTTTGTCATATCTGGTCATATGGAAAAACTATTTGAGGTTTTCACAATATTTGTGAATCACTTCGGAAACCTGATTTAATCACTACTAGCATGAAAGTTCCTCTAACATCCTTCAGCATGGAGCCTAAGCAATGGCTGTATATCCACAGAATGTATTTTACATAAAGACTGGAATTTTCTTTCTGTTCTAAGGATATAAACATAAATAACCAGTTTCAGAATACTGGAAGCCTCTGTAAACAAGAAGTGAGCTCAAAAACCTCAATTCAACTCTTACTTTCTCAAAGTCACACATCAATGAGATAAGACACATGCTTGCATTAAAAGCCACAAAGCTGTATTTGTGTAATTCTACCTTCATCATGCTGGCATTTTCCACTTTAGCCTCTTCCAGTTTGGGCTGCAGCTCAATTAATTCTACTTTCATCCTGCCAACCTAAGCATATACAAAAGAATCACGAGGGATCCAAAAGGGTCAAGCACAATTTCCAACACTTTCTTCAAGATCTAGATTTTACCTAATGACTAATATATTGATAGAAGGATGTAACATGCTGTTTCAAATCAGGACATTTCCAAGACTTATTTTTATCTCCTACATACAATGTCTAATTTTAAGAACTATGCTGACTTATAGTCACCTGTTAACCATCAAGGAAATGACAGCTCTGTTCATATGCTACTTAACAATATATGCTCTAGAGATGTATGGCTCTAGCACAAGTTCTGTGATTGTAGGAAAGAAAAGGCAAAATACATTTGTTACTTTTACTGTTGAAGATCGAGCTAAACAAAATCTGAAGTACCAGTTTTGACTGACTTCTTCAGAAACTAAGACCTGCATTTGACAAACATTTTCTATTTTCAGTTCCTTATTTGTCCTAACTCACCTGTGACTCAGCAAAAGCTAGTTTATCTAGCCCGTTCACATATTTCTTCTTGGCTTTCATTACACTGTCTCGTTTCTCAGTAAGAAGTCTCTGAAATGCAGCAATAAGCTCAAGATAAGAAGTAGGAGTAACATAATTATGTCGTCCCAGACTTCGTAAATACCTATTAAAAAGTAAAAAAAAGAAAGAGTAACATTAAATTTTGATTTGTTTTTTACTTTTTTTAGTTTATTTTTAGCAAAGTTATACAACTGTTTGATAGGAATTAACAATTTCAACAATTTTATATGATTTCTATGAAGACAAATAATTGTGTTAACTTTTAACATATAAATGAGTAGCACTGAAACTCAGTCACCTAATATTCTATGATTGTTTGCAAAAGCCATAGACTGACCTTTCAGAGAGTGACAAAACTGAAGTATGAAAGTATTTACAGATGGGCACAACTGCCTGACGCTCAGAGTCCGTGAGCTGAAGCGTTTCTAAGAACTTAGTAGCCACACGTTCAAGGGCATCTTCAGGCCACGGCTGAGGGAAAAGGGAGGAGAAAAGAATTTGTAAAGTTTAAATGTTACAATCAGTTTTTACCATTCAAACCACCAGATTCTGAGACACACTAGTCCCAGCTGTGTCTCAAGAACAATGAGCTGATAAAAGGGTCGGTAACTCAGGCATCAAGGTCACCACCCACGCAATCTTTTCTGGTGATCTTCTAGCTCAAAGCTACCCATTAACATTCCATCCAAACAGTTCCGTGTCCATTCATCCTTTGGCAGCAAAATTAATTGACATCAGCACTGGGACAAGCTAGAGAGTTAACTGTGCTTCATTGAGAGCAATACTGCTTACATCAATAAGCTTCTCCAAGTTTTATTCTACTATAAAAGACCTACTGATAACAGGATTTGTATTTGCTAGTCTTTCCTACAATGGATGACCTGCTTAATAGACAGCCACAATTAGGATCATTTTACAGTCACAATGAAATGGTTTCTCTAGTCCTTTAAAACATACACATTAGGTAATAAAATTATAAATTGCTATCATCAAACTAAGACTATTCATACTTTAGAAATGTGTAGCAACAAAATTGAACTTTATTTAGATGTAGAAATGTTGAGATCACACATCAAAGAGCACCCAAAATATTACAGAAAAGGCTTATGCAATTTTAAAATTTTGAAAAACAAGGAGTACTTCTACAAGGAAGATGAAAAAAAATCTAATGGCACTTAGAAAGACAGAGTGTTAGAGAACTGAAGAAGATTTTTGAGGAAATAATATAAATATTTTCCCATACCTGGAACCAGTCAATAGTACAGCAGTTGATGAGCGATGGAAACTGTCTCAGACGATTGCGGAAAGCATCTCCAATTGGGCTGAATGCCACCACAATATGGAGATTTTCCTTGCAGAAGTTCACAAAAAGTGCATACAAGGCCAAGGGACTGAGTTCTTCACCTTTATCACCACCCCGAATTGCTGCACGAATACCCTTAGGAATAACACACAGCATAAAAAATGTTATATAAATTCTCATTAAGCACATCTGAAGTCTGAGGAAGCAGATTTAAATGAGTAAAAACCAACTTTGCTCCAGCTGACACATGGTGGATAGCTACCAAATTCCAGCATACGCACACTGAATATGTTCACACAAACTGTAAAATTGGAAAAGGGCCATATTATTTTAATATATACCTGGTAAGAATGATATAGTAATAGCAGAAGATCACAAGAATTATAATCTAACTTCTTTGAAAAATACCTGAATCCAGGTATCAACATGCTCCATAACTTAAGTGCAAGGAAAAACAGTAGTACAGTAGTAGTAACATGTATCAAGTGATACAGATATTGTAATAAAGTACATTTATGTGTGCACTAAGAAGCACTTTGAAAGTCAACTAGAAGCATACCTAGTTAATTTAGTAAAAACTAAACACAGAGATAGGGCACAGCATACAGTTCCAAATACTGTTTGCTAACATTAGGGTTCCAACTTGGTGTATACAAAGATTGATGCCCCTGCCTCCCAAAATGTAACTGTTATTGTGAAAATCTGATTTTACTTAATTTTGTTTTTAGTTTGCCTGAGTACATTCCATCTTTACTTCAGAGTCTAAATTCATGGAGCACCTTTGCCCACCTTGTCTCTGAACAGAAGTGTCAGGACTATGAAACTCTGCCTAACAAGGCCCTAGTGCCCCAGAGACTAGGAGTCTATTGAGAAAGGCAGACCATGTGTTCCAATAAAAATGTCACATCTTTGCACTTCACTGATCAATGAAAACATTATGATGCACAAACTTGTTCTACACAATACACTACAAAAATAACTATGGCCACGGGGTATTAGTGAACAACACAAGTTCTCTACATGCACAACTTAATGTGGTTGTGAACAGAGTGCTAGGTCAGAATTAAAGCCTGTAGTTGGCATAAACTACGCCAAAAGTCTACCAAGCTGACTTATCTAAGGTCTCAAAAAGAAGCCACAGAATTAAGTGCAAATGTCCAAAAGCCACATTTCACACTGAACTGACCAAGCAGATTAAAAGGGAGGTGAAGTTAAAAAGAATTTCTAAAGATACCTCTACAATTTCTTGTTTTTCATCTGCTGCAAAAATATTCGGAATCTCCCCTGTGTTGAGGACACTGTCAATATCTTCTAAAAAGCTTTCTTCTTTAATTTGAGCGTCTGTGATTAGAAATACAGTTTTCAAGCCTTTAACACCTGCATTCCTCAGAAGTCTCTGAAAATGCAAGACAGTTAAAATTATACTTCCCAAAACACACTTCCTCAAAATTAGGTAAAAATGTAGACAGGTTATTAATACTCACTTTCAGATCTTCTCTCCACTCATTTGTACCATAGGTCTTAGAAATCTCTGGCTGAAAAACACACATTCTTGCCATGAAGGCTGCCAGGCGAGTCAGGGACTGCCGCCCGCTCCCTCCCATCCCGACCAGCAGAGCATTTCCCCCTGACTGCTTCAGAATGCGGCTCAGGCGAGACAGGTGCTCCAGCATGTACCTGCAGGGGCAACGGGCTGCTTACCAGAGAGCAGAAACACAGGGGCATCTATGCACCTATGCATCTCTGAAACAAATCCAGCAGCAGCATCTCCAAAACAAAGTTCTGAATGAAGGGTGGGGTGGAGTAGAGAGGAAGAGGAAGAAAGAGAGTGGGCATGAATCACAAAATGAAGTAAAACTCAAAACTTTTCCATTATACAAATATCAGTATTTAGCTAAATTACTACAAATGGCAAGAAGGAACATGCAGAAGTAAGAATAGGAGCACTATAACGATAAATGTGTTTAAGAAAAAGAAAAACATTAATTCTCCACTTCAAAATAACAGCAGTACTACCAATTTTAGCTTTCTTGAAGAACAGCGATCTAAGTATCTTTTTAAAGTAATCACTGGAGGAACATAGTTTATATCAACAAATATCTCCCTTTCCTCTACCTCTGACAGTGTTTTATAACTTATATGTAGAATTGACATTGGAACATCCTCAGGAAGTCTTATCTGCACATTACTGAGAGTCCTTGTCAAAACTCAGGCATGATTTACCTCAGAATGTGAAGCAAGGCCTATAGGAGGTCCCTGCTTAAGCACAGGGCATGGGGTAATTAAAGCAAGCTAAGCAGCTGTTAATAGAGGTCTCAAACTTTCAAACATCTCAAGAAAGATAAATGCTTGTTATTTTTATGGCTAGAAAATTAAAATAAAACAAATTCAGATGTTATCCATGAGATTGAACTCTAAGGCTACAGTCAAACATGCTGTTCAGTGAGGTCACTGGACTATTGCTTCTACACCCAGGAAGTGGCCTCTGATCAGAGACTGCCAGCTCTTCAAACTGAGAGTCTAGCTGTATATGCAGGTACTCAGAAATCCAGCTTGGAATAATGACCTAGACTAAACCAAGCTGTTATTAGAACTGTTTAAAGTAACCCTAAGCACCTTCATGAAGTATCTACATGTCAAGTTACCCTGCCTAATATGAAGAGGTGGTAATCTCTAGCAACTAGGAGGAGGAAGGAGTCTGACCTCAATCTCTCTCAGTTGTAGCTCTGCATGACCACAAGTTAAGGTAACAGTAAGGGCCTGGAGGCCCTTCACAGGATTAGCTGCAGCACCAGCTGGGTGGGTGGCTGTGCTGCATGGCAACAGAGCAGACGGACAGTTGTGACTGTGAACATCTCCCTCTTGGGATGCTTGTCCTTGGGGAATGAAAGCTCAGCAACATCCATCATCACTGGTGACAGAGGCCTAGGAGAAGTACAGCACCTACCTGAATCAGTGCACAATGTTTCATAACAGCTAAGGAAAATATTCAAAGGTCCTTAGGAGAAAAGCTTCTCATGATTAACTTTCAGATAGAAAAAGGAGAAGCATAGAAGAAAAATCAGTTTGCTTCCATTGAAAAAGTGTAACACCACAAACACTTTTAAGGATGTATAAAGGGGAGGAGACATACCAAAAATGACAGTCCACAGAATTGAATATACTGAAGTATCAACTACTGGTTAAAGCTCTTAATAAAACAGATTATAAACACCTGAAAACAACAAGGTTCATTCTTGTTTTCTGGGTTTGATTATATTCCTCCAGACATTGCTCCACAACATCACTGAACTCGTCAATGCTTGGAACCTCAACATAAAGTCTGTCATCTCCCTCAAGTTCTGGAACCATGTAGTCACCAAAACACAAACTTCTAATGTTTTCTTCTGTTACCTATGGCAAATATTCAAAAAATTATGAAGTCAAGTTCAATATTTAATGAATGTCTTCCTCATTGGAATTTTAGAAAACAAAGGAGAATTTAGACAAATACCCCAGACACAGGAATAAGCTCTCCAAAATATTTTGACTCACGGACAACACCCCCCTTAAAATTATGTTTTCTGCATTGAACTATACACTTATTCTTAATTTGTTCTTGAAAAACAATTGGCTCAAATAGCCACTAACAGTCTCATAATCATGACCTTCAGACTACACCAAATTCATACAGATTTATATTATGAAACTGACAAGTAAGACCACAAAGTTATTTCTTCTATACACGTGAAAGAAATTACAAAGGACATAAAAAATGAACAACAAAAAAAAAGGAAGACAAGGCATAAACTATAACACAACTATACAGCATTTTGGATATTAAAATTTAATAACAATCACAGGATTGAATTGAAATTTTCTATTAAGGAAAAGTAGTAAGTTTACTCACAGTTTAAATGTAGTATTTTTTTAAAAGAATGCTTATGTACAGCAGTTAAACTCTCTCAAACAATTTTCATTTCTACATTTTTTTCCTCATGAAGACATTTGGCAAATTCATCTCAAAATTTCATGCGCATTTGAATCAAAATTTTTACCTATGATTAACTTTAGTGTCCTAAATTTGCAACAAAAGCAATATTTTGCAGCAGGTTGAACATGATACTCACGGGTGATTGTCCTTCCCTCAGGTGTGCAAAAACTTTATCGAATTTTTCATTGAAATGTTCTTTCACAATATCTTTCACTAGATTGAACAACCAGGCTCTGTCATCATCTTCCACCAGACGGTCATAGAAGACCCGGAACACCTCGTGCACGAACAGCCGGATCATCACGTGCTTGTTTCCAACTGCACTTTCCTTAACGAGCAAACAGCCGTGGATAACCCGGGAAAAGTCCCGCAGGTTGAAGGTATAATGAGATTTGGCTGGTGTGGGCAAAAGATTTTTGATGGCTTTCTTATACACCTTCAGGTAACAACAACAGAGAACAACGAAATCAAAAAAGTAACACTGACTTTATTATTATCATCATTCCTAAATGCCTTCTAAAATGTTATTTCTCCCAAAAAAGCCCTTTCACACTACATTATTGTAGAGCCAAAGGAACTTCATAGAAGAAATTGAAGGAAATTTCCAGTAAGATATTGGCCTCTTACCTCCAAAGTGGCAGTGACAATTTGATTTCCAATGGTGTAGAAGTCATAAGGAAATTCATTAATCCTTAGGTAGAGAGTCACCACAGTAGAGAAGATGCGGATCATGGTTTCGTCACTGAAAGAGTTGATGGTGCAGATGTTGAAGTGTCGCAGGAAGCGAGAGGTGACAGGATTCCTCCCACCCCCTGGGGGCCCCATTGCAGCCAGTAACTGGATGTCAACAAGGGTGATTTTAGAGGTGTCCTTAAAATCATACCTGCAAAATAAAATGCCATCTGACACTTAAATACAGATATAACACATTTGTCACACCTTAGATGCATCTATATGACAGACCACTCTCTGCACGCATAAAAAAAGTTATATTTGAAAAAATATAAAAACATAGTAGGCATTATGTAACATAATATATTTCTATATATTTTATGTTTTTAAAAACAAAAAATGCCTCCTCCCTAAAAAAATAAAAAAACCAACTAGTCCTCTAATTGTGTACCAGTTAATCTCAACATATCATTTTCTGGCCTGAAGGAAAGATTATTTGTTTAAATTGTAAAACCTGATATGAAATTTTAAGTATTAAAACTGTAACATGTCAATATATATCATCTCTACTCAAGAGCTACAGATATTTGAGCAGTGCCTGGAATCACAGAATGATCCAGACTCAGGAAAACACCTGTTCCAATCTTCCAACATAAGCAAAGCAAAAAACCTTAAAAGCAGGGAAGAGTTTCAACTTATTTTATTTCATGCCAATTATCAAATCTGACTTCACTGTAAATTAAAAAAAAAATTGAGATCTTGTTAAAAAAAAAATTAGTGATTAATAGAAACATGGATAATAAGGGAAACCAACATAAGAAATAAAATCAGAAGTTTTATATAACTGCATATTTATAGATATGTACAGAAAACTGCGAACTCACTCTAAGGAGGAAGAGAAAGAAAAGAAACTGCACTGGAAAAAAAATTAAAATAATCAAGGTGTAAATTAATAATTTTATTTAACATATACTAACTTTACTGAAGTTCAGCGATAGAACATTCTAAAACACTCAAAATTAATTTGATCATGCATTTCCTAAACTGACAAGTCCTTAGACAGTAATATACAAGTTACTTCAGCTTTTAATACTGTATTTTTATATAAACTAAATCTACCTTAACATGTACAAACCACTTCAAAAAAGTTTCAAAAATAAAATTCAAGGGAATAAATAAGTGCAAAAGCAAATACAGCAACAAAAAAAATTCAGTTGTATTTTAAATAATTACCAAAATCCATGGTCAAAGAACTGTCTTAAAAGTTCTATAGGAGGCTGTGCCCCATACTTCTCCAAAGCTGGCATATTCATATCATCTACAAAAATAATGCACTTCTTTCCCATTGGAGGGCCAAAAATTCCTTTGCGCCTCTTGTCCAGCCTGGCCATAATGATGTTCTGCAATGCAAACAGGATCATTCAGAACTCAGATTACATATTCATGTCCACAATCTCCTTGAGACCAAAATGATCTGTTCTACTAACCTGAGTCTGATTGGCACTGGTTCGAGCCGAAAAATTAATGAAGAAGGGGAAGTAGCGCTCCTTTTCCAAGTTGTTCATTAACTTGTCCTTGACATACACAGATTTCCCAGTTCCTGTTGGTCCCACTAGAAGCAGTGGTCTTCACAAAGACAGAAAGAAAGCACACAGATTGCAGAAACCTAACATTGTAAACTAAAAACAGCTGGAAGTCAAAGGTTTTCCTAACGTGCCCTTCTTCTTCGACCTCTAAAAATATTATTTGCCTAAAGAAGAAACTGAAGTGTTCTAAGGCATTTTTAAACCCTTGCATAATTTTAGTTTGTTTCCACAATCAAGAAAATGGGAGGAGAAATAAAGATTTTTCATTCCCTTATTCTACTGGTGTTGGAGTATATGAACACACAGGAAAGTTAAATTTCTCCTGATAGGTCTTTCATTAATTGAAACTTCATAAAGCTTTCAGTCTTGGAAACTGAGGTTAGTTTTTATTTCATTCACTTATGTGATCATACTATGGCTAATATAACTGATTTTGACAGGATTAATCAAAGAAAAAAATCCTAAAATATGTATTTAATTGCCAAGGTAGAAAGAGGGTGCAACAAATTTTGGGCTGTCCTAATAATATCATCAGACTGCAAATACTAAAGTTAGACTGTAAAAAGGTTTCATCAAAAAACTAAAACCAGACTTTGGGGCAAATTTTTTTGTTTTTAGTAAATGTCTGTTCTAAAAGGCCAAATTAACCAAGGGTTTGATAAAAACAATGAACTCAAAGGAAAGAATAAGAGATATTTCCACCTATGATCACATTTCACTTCAGAAACTTGTCATGAAACTTACTTTCCATGGGTAATGAACAGGTCTAGCAAATAGGTATAGCGAACTGTATCCATAGTTGGGACTATAATATCTTGAATCTTCACATTTCTATCACTGTAACTGATTTGCTCAATAAATTCATTCCAGTGAACCCAACCTACTCTGCCTTTGAGCTAGGAAGAAACACAAATGTAGAAATAGATCGGTGTTAAAGATATGAAGGGTTTTCTCTACTACTTCACTTCTGAAAAATTAATGTATTTTAATAAATTAATGAATATTTGATGTTTCAAAAGTTCACACATTTAGTTTGCCTTACCTCATTAAAGAATTAAAGTACATACCTAAACTTAGACTCCTTTCTTTTCTTAAAAACTTTGTTCAGTGAAAACAAACAAAAAAACCCACACACAGAGAAAACCACAAAAAAAAAAAAAAAGAGAGAGAGAAGAAAGGAGTCTAATAGGCACTATAAACAAAAATTCTAACACAAATTACCTATGGGCTTAATATTTTGCTTTCCTTCTGAACAGTCCACATTATTCCTTCTGTATAAAAGCAGATTTGAATCTGCCAACTGAGCATAGGTTACAGAAGAAATATATACATACAGTGGCAGTATTACAAATATAACTGAAATGTACATCTTAGCATTTTATTAAAAAATTGGTAAGTACACTGGTATTTGAAAAAGAAATGAAAAATGTATTGTGAGATTTAATCCAACCAACACTCTACAACATCCAACAGGCTTTGTACAGTTAAAAACCCACCCAGCTGCATTTTCCTTCTATTAGGACTGTAAGAATCGATTTAGTGGATGCAGAAGCCAATCCTACCTCATACACGTAGTCATAGATCAAGCCTTTTTCTTCTAAGGGACACTCCCACTTTCCCAAATTCTCTGGGAAAGGATTTGTTTTAGATTCCCCAGACAAAGTTTCCCTCAAGAAATTATCAAAAATTGTCCTGCTGTCACTATCACAAGTTCCACCAATGGACCAGATTGTAGCAAAAGCGAAACAACCCTGCAAAGGCAAAAAAAATGAGTAACTGTCTCATAAATTGATACATTACATGAACCTTGTACAGTCTGATTTGCAAACATAATTCTAAAAAATATGGTTAAGCAGAGAGATGTTAGCAATTGCCCTTGAATACCTCTGGCCTAAAGAGATTTCGAAATCTGACTGTAGACAGAGCACACAAATAATCTTAATCAAGTACAGAAAAAGAGAGAGAGGGAGAAAACAAAAAATAGAGGCCACTGACTACAGCAGTATGTCACATGACAAAGCCAGAGAAGAGTTCTAATGACAAACCAGGATCTAGGAATTTTCTAATTTAATTTTAAATAACTACTTTCCCATTCTATTTCCATAAGAATAATCATATAAGGTCAGGCAGCGGATCCAACTAATATAATTGTCAGAAAACCTTCTAAGATAGAAATGTTGCTCATAGAAACAAGCCAATCAGCGTTGCATGAATATTTATTTCCTTTAAGAGAAAGAAGACCCTTTGCTTCAGCTATCTCCTTGGTTACTTAAAAAGCACAGTTAATAAAAACACTATCCCATTTAATTGGAAAAAAAGTAAAATTTTTAATCCTATTTGCCACTTGTAGACTTCTATCTCATCTGGGTACCTCCAGAGAATGGGGAGGGAGAGCAAGGAGGTGGTAAAATTGTTTCATATGTGTCTTACTCACAAATTAGTTTTTTGGATTAGTAAAATTGTTTTGAAAATGAGCATATAGAGAAACAAATATACATTTCACTCCATGTTAAAAAACCAACCATAATCCAGGCACGGATGTTTCTGTGGGTGGGATCTTCTTGCACAGCTGGACAAATCAACATTTCAAAAATCCGTGTGAGAGCTACTACAACATTGATATCACTTGTAGGTACCAGTTCCTAAGAGATTCAAAAAGTTGGATGTCATACTTTACGTGTTCTGTTAATTTATCTTACGGAGAAAAAATACTAAAACAATTAGATCACTAGCTAATTCTGAATACATACTAAAAGGCAAAGTTTACTGACTTCTACTCAAAAGATCATTTGCCCTCCTCAATCACTGAAATGCCAAGACCTTTAGCTTGTTAACCATGTTCATGGCTACCATATGAATACTACAACTAAACATCCTAAACCAAAAAAAAAAAATAACCAAACAAAAACCCACAGAAGTAACTACAGCAAAACATGAGCAAAATTTTAAGTACTGTCACACTGAGCAAGAAACTACACATTTCCCCTAAAACTTAAAAAAGTGCTTCCTTACACAACAAGACATCTTTAAAGCAAAAAAATACACAAAATTCACTTGGGAAGATTTTTTAATCAGTATTTTAAATACTTCACTTTTGAAAATAAGAAGATGAAAACTATGATCAAGTTTCAAGCCTTAGCTGACATTCTCATTTTAACTCTTGAAACTGGTCCCAAGAGCCATATATTCATTCGAACTGTGCTTGTCTTGAGAGAATAGTCACTTCCTACCAAGGATAACAGAATGGAAATGACCCCTAACTACTGCAGGAAAGAATGGCAAAAAATACCTTGCACTGTTTCTGACGGACTCTTAATGCTGGTGGTACCAACCAATCAAAAAGTCCCTGCAGAAGTTCTCGGTGTTCCTCTGAGTTCAGAGGTTCAGGCAGTGTCCTCAGCCAAGACAGAACAATTGGCCTCCAGCCCAGTTGAGAAGGTTCCAAATAAATCATGCCACAACGACTGACTGTAGCAGGCTAAGGAAAAATGGTGAACTCATTTTATTGTGCATTTAATAGACTGAATTTTGGTTTATATTTTCATTAACTACAAAACTTACTGATGCCTGGGAAAGATCCATTGTTTCAAAAATAAGAGTCATCTGAGGGGACATTTGGATGACTTCCCCACTCATCAAACAAAGCTTGAAAGATAAAAAATAACATGCAAGATTAAAAAAAAAAAATAGTATTAAACTCCACCTCCTACCACAGGAGAGTTCTATATGAAAATTGGCAAAACCAAGTAAAATCAAAAGTAAGTTCAACTACACAAAATGTTTAACCACTTGTAGCAATAGATTCTTATCAAGTTTTAGCTAAATATTTCACTCAAACCTTAATACTCCACAGTAACCTACCAGTAAGTTCATTACAATTAATCTTGCATATGACAGGATAAAGAAAAGACAGCAAGATGAAAAGACAAAAGATATGTGCAGCTATTTTTGCTAATTCTGAAGCATTCCAGCTGGAGACCCACTACCCTTTTGTACTTAAGAAAGAGTCCAGTTAGAGTATTTTGATACATTATCATCCAGAACTTAAAAGTTCAAATGTTGTCTCTAATTTTTGTATTTGCTTTGAGTTTGCTAGGGCCCATTTACAAAAGTGTTACAATTTTGTCTTCAGAAGCCATTCTATTGAAAATGCAACCCTTTGCGTCTTGGAATTTTCTTGAAATATAAGTGTATAAGTTTGTGCAGTCTTAGAAATAACGGGGTTTATAATATATAATTAATTGTAATATCTGACAATATTTCTGTATTTATGTTAGAAAATTACATTATGGCATGAAGGAAATTCTACTTAATTCATGTCTTTCAGCAATGAGTTGATACTGTGATTATGATTCCAAGAAAAACAAACAAATAAAACACAAACAAACAAACAAAAACCACTAAAAAAAAGCTCACGACTTGTCACTAACGCCAACTTGCTACTTGCTCTTCTCCGAAGTCAGGCACTGCAGTTTGTATTTGTGGTTTTATATGTAGAAGAATGTTTTCAAAATGTCCCATAATTTTAATCAGGCCTTTTTTTCACTGACTGGTACCTTTTTGTTGTCATCCAGAACCGTGTTCATGCTCTCTATCCACAGGGTGTCGATGGGGCCATCAAAGATGACCCATTTGCGCTCGGGGGTCTCGGACAGCGCGAATTCCCTGAAGGTCGTGGCGACAACCCCGTCTGTCCACTGACAGGGGTGGGTGTGCCAATGGGGAGTGAGACAAAGAACACAGAGCTCAACCTGAGCTGCCAGCCACAGAAACCCTTCCCTCTGCTTTCCATTATCCCTCGCTTTCAACTGTTCTCCTCTTGTGCTGCAGAGAGCAGCACGTAATTTTGGAGTTTCACCGAGGGTCTCTAAACGAGAGCAAATTTTAAAAAAAGTTTTTTTTCACTTGAAAAAATACTGTAACAAAAAAGACCAGCAATTCAATTTACTGAACCTTAGAAGCACTTCTGCCCTGTCTTGCATCTGCTTCTTTCCAGAGTCATCCTAGTTTCACTAGTTCACATTTATAACTCCATATCTTTCCTTCTCCAAACTTAAGTTTCACACTTGGGAACCCATAAGTTCACAGTTTTTTCTAGAGAGTTTTTGCAGTACTCTGATTATACTAGTTAAGAACAGACAGAAAAATGAATAGAATTATGTCTGTCATGATTTCCTAGCATGGATGCAACTATGAGAGGTCAATGACCTTCAAAATGGTATTGCTTTTTTTTTTTTCATATTTAAACCTACACAACTGCATACACATATGGTACTGCATTTTTTATATCCTAATTAAAAACAGGACTCAAAAGTATTAGTTAAGTAAAATTTACAACTGTGTTCTCATCTGTGTTTAAAATCATAAAATTATGAATTCAAGAGATTACTATCCATAATAACAGAAACATAACATATAGGAAGCCTTCTTTTTTAAGCATACATTACCTCATGGGATATCAGATCAAACTGCCCAAAAAGCTGGCCCATAGTAATTGATTTTGGATTCACAGTTCTATAAATGACTTTTTCTTCTTCACCATAGCCACGCTTTTTCATAAGGGACAGTGTATCTGCCAACACATGTAGAACTTTGGTCTTCCCAGAAAATGACTCCCCAACCAGCATGAAGCTGTTAGATGTAAAAAAAAACAAAACCTGCTATTAATAAATTTGTCTTGCAATTTAGACTTTTACAGATCACATGAAGGCCAACAGTATCAAACTTATGCCTAAAGCCCATTTTCATCTAACTTTCAAAAAGTGAAGAAAGTTTATTTGAATATAAAAAACATCTTTTCCACAAATCCAGTTTATTTGCATATGTAAATCTGATTGCACAATCTTACAGAGAAGATTAATTAATGAGCTGAATATCATCATATGGCAAATGTCATATTGTATATATTTCCTCCACACAGCTGCTATTCTGTAATAAAAGCTAGGAATAAAACGGCATGGATTTGACAACTAATATTTTAATACAAATAAGCTTTTACAGTCGTAAGCCTTCACCACACTGATATCAGCCCCTAAAATCATTACACAGGTGCAAGTGCTTCTAATATCAGGAAGAGTACAATTCCTCAGACATACATCCACAAGAATTTTGGGACATGCAAAAGCAGAATCATTAATCAGCTGTCCCAAAGCTCATTAGAACCAAGAGGAATATTATGCCACCCTCAAAACCTTCGATAACTTCACATAAATAACTGCTACAGTACAAGTCAAAATTACAGCAGATAGTGCAGTGATGAGAACCTTACCCATGTCTAACAATCATCATTTCATATGTCTGTATAATTTTCTGCATAAAAGTTTCTACAGGTTGGACATTATGTTGAGTGCAACATTCATTGCAACATTCCAGAAAATCCTAAAATCAAAACAAATCATAATCTTATTCTTGCTACAATTTAAATTGCTGTCCTGCATGACAATAGAAGAGTTTATGCTCATCAGAAAGGGTTTCAAATTAGTTAATAACTGAAATAGTATTGGTCAGAATATAGCAAACTTCCTGGAGGAAAAAAATCCCACTTCTGTACTTCATGTGCTAGAACAGGATTTAACACAATTTTTATCCTGAGGAGAAGGCATATCACCCTCAGGAAACCAGCAGTGTGCTTCAGAACCAAATATTACTTTTTTCAAGATCATAGTATTTACAGAAAACTTAAAAGTTAATCCAATTTGGTTTTTCCAACATATTCATTCTTTTCAACCATTCTCCCACAAAGATTGCTTCAAGTGTTGCTAAAAATAAAATATAAGCACAAACCTTAATCTCACTTAATTATGTCCAAAAATTAGGAAAGAAATCAGAAAGCCTAAAACTTGGTAAATGCGCAGGTCAATTCCCAATCTGTGATGCACAACCCTTCTGAATGTAAGGGAACTCTGATGTGGATTATATTCAGCACAGATAAAAGAATTCCCTTTGCTACAAAGTTTCATTGCAAACATTCAGCAATTTTGCTCATCTTGAAATACTTCACTGCATTAATTGCACCTGATTAAAGAGTAAATCACCACAAAACAATAAACAGTGATCATGACCAAGGAAAAATTAGGAAAGTACTTACATTGTAGTCTGCCTCAGGAAGCTTGATTCCAGGAAATAAATCACTGGTTATACCCATGAACAGAGGTATATCATGTGACAAAAATTTCGGCTCATTCACATCTTTAATTGACCTAAGAAGCTAGAAGTAACAAATATGCATTTTACTGCTCTTATTAAGAGACAGAGCATAAAGTGTTCAGTGATTAAAATAACCTAGTACGTAACAAAAATGAATTCATTAAATGGGGCCTTTGATAAGAAGTTAAGCCCAACTGTGCAATCATCAGCACAGCCCTAGAAAATGTAGCATGTATTTTATTATCTTCATTTCACCAACTACAAAACATGGATCAGTGATGAGACAACATGTGCTGGAACTGCCTTCAGAACTCAGAACTGCATGTATCTATGAAACTCCTGAAACAAATACTCCCTCAGGAACTCACCAATATATCTTCATCTTCTGTGGGAAATTTTAACTTGAGATTCCCTGCAGCCACCAGCACAGCTTTGACTGCCCGCATGCCATAGTCATAGTGATACTGAGAGGAAAGCTGTTCTGAACAGAGCCTGTAGGTCATGACTATCTTCACTGACAGTGACTTAGCATTCAAAAATCCATATGAATAGAGGGAGATTTCTGCTATCAGAGCATAGTTTGGCACCATCATGGCTACAGTTCGGAAAAGAACCTGAAATACATACCCAAAGAAATATCTTTAAATAATTAATTTAGGAATGCAAAGCAATTTTGAACTTTTACAGTAATCCTGTCACCATGCAACAGAATTATCAATATTTGCAGAATTATGACTCCCTAGGAAGTAAACCTAAGTGAGCTACCACAAATATCCATCTTAATGTACAATGTAGTGCAGAAGAGACACTGTTCCCCCCTGGTTCCTTTCCCTCAGCACTGTCTCAAGAATGCAGGAATGCAATTTGCCCTGAGCACAGATACATCCAGCAGTAAGGAAGGAAAATGTGGTCCATGGCAGGTGAGAGAATGCAGTTCCTTTCTTTCAGCCATCTGCAGGTGATATGCTCCTCATGCTGCACTATCTTTGCTTTCAGTTAGCAAAGCCTCCTTATGGAAACAGCTCATCTGGTCAAAACAATCATCACAAAGGTCACAGACGCATCTATCTTATTATTTTACCTTCAGATTATCTGGAAGTTCAGAACGTCCTGCATAACCTGGATTCATAGTAATTGCTATAAAACAGTTGGGGTTAAGTTTCAGCTCAGTTCCTTCAAAATTAAATGTTTCTAGCTTTATCTGTATGGCTCTTTGGATGCACAGGATCTGCTGTGCTACTACAGACAGCACTTCCAGTTCAATGCGATTGAATTCATCAAAACATGCCCAGGCACCTGATGAAGCCAAACCCTTGAAAAACTGCAAATGAAGACAGAAACCAATAATATCACTAACAGAGCCTTAGAAGATTCAAAAGAAACTAAGACTATAATGCTGGAAGTTTATTTAGATTTAAAAAATACAATTATGATAATAATGCTTAAACTTGTTTAGATCAGATACCAGTAATGTACTGAAGAACAAAGTTTTTTATTCTAAAGCAAGCTAAATCAGAAGATCCCAATCCCATGAACTCTTGTTTCATTCATGTTTTAATAAGCAGCTTAACAGGCTTTCATTAAGCACTGAAAATAAAACATGTAGAGAACAGCATATAGCATCCAAAGGTAGCAGACCACAGGTGTCACATTTATTTGTGTCTGCAAAATAAGGACCCTAAAATTTTCATGCTAAAACTAAAATACAACATATATTTATTTTTTATTTACCTTTCCCATTGCCAGGTAATCAAGGCCATCAGAGCAGTTAAAGACAACACACTGAACAGCAAGAGCTTTAGCCAAATCTTTGGTGGTCTCCGTTTTACCTGTTCCTGCTGGACCCTCTGGGGCACCACCGAGGTTTAAATAAAAGGCTCCAATCTAAAGCACAGAAATAGTTCATGGAAATTATTTGTACTTCATTCGTATGAAATTCTTCTGAATGAAAATGGTAAAATTAAGTTGCACTTGATAGTTTCACACTCTTCTTTTATCTTACATAAAAAGTACAGTTCTACTAATCAAAAAGAATCTGAAATGTACTTAGACCTGGGAAAAATATGCAAGAGAATTTTATTTTGACCCTAACAGAGGGTTTATTTTACCCAGTCTTTCTGTTCTCGTTTAGATACACCTTTCAAGCTAAATTTGTTGCAGTTACTTGTTGCTACTCTTTTCTCTCTGTTTGTCCTTTTAATTTACTTTTTTCCTCTTTTCTTTTTCTTTTCCACATCGTTCCCCTGATGTATATGCCTTCCATTGAGCATTCCATATTTTCTCCTATATTCCATTGAAATAGGGGGAAATCTGACAGAAAACAAAAAAAGTTGCAGACTTTTTAAACAAACTGTCCAATCCAGTGCAAACAGTTACAGGGCCACATCTGTATGGATTGACAGGTTCTGGGAATACTTTATTAAGACCTTGATGGGCAAAGGACAAGACTTCGATTTGCCAGAATGCCAGGCTTCCACCTGCTGTGCTCTGATTCAAGGTTTGTGAGCCTAAAACCAAAACAGCTGCATCACCCTCTCACATCAACATACCTTGATGTTTTGACAAACAGATACCAAGAATCAGCTGCAGCCACACCATGGGTGCCTAGCAAAACTTGAAATTCTACTCCAGCAAAGAGGCTGAAGTAACTGGTAATGAGAAAAGCTGTGTCTGAGATGACTTTGGTAACTTTCAGGTTAGCAAAGGGTAAACCAGTACAATAATAACACCTCTGCCAAGAGCATGGATACCAAAAAGTTGCCAAACTTGTACTAGTCTTAGGAACAGTGTGATCACAACTGAATCCTTCTCCACTTAATTTTGCAGCCACACAAAATCAGAAAAGCACTTTGTGTTCTCATAATCTATACAGTAATCAAATATTGTCTGCTTTTCCTGCGTGTTTTAAAAAAAGCACGACAACAGAAGAATACACTAATGTTTCAGTCAGACTGGTGGTGGCCCGTCCAGATCTGTTGTTATGAGGGATTTTCATGTTTAATATTCTGTGAAAACTAAACCTCATTCCAGCAGAAAGAGCAGAGTCTGACAATACCCCTAAGGCTGTGAGAGGACGGCCGCACTGCACGGTGTAAGCAATACCACGGCACAGCAAACACAACCTGCAGCATGCCGGGGGCAGCCCGTACCAGGGTGCGGTAACAGCGGTCTGTCAGAGGAGTGATCACCAGGCGCGGGCAGTTGCCCAGGTACTCGTAGGCGTATTTCACGTCGCAGTTAATGACGCACACGCGGACGTTCTCATTCTGCCAGTAATAGCGCAGCTGGGCAAGCCACTGAAAGTCTGTTTCACTCTGCACACCTGACAAAGCGTTGGCAGCAATCACTGAAGATGTTGTAGATAGTTGGATTTTCTATTACTGGTAAATTTAAAAGCTTTGAAATTATTAATGTGGATGCTTGTAGCCAAATACTCACAAATCCACCTTAGTACTGTACTGCTTTAGACAGTAAAATCTGATTGTTTAACAATTTTTTATTAACTATGTGTTAAGAAAAATGTCTTAAAATATAATTACCACTTCCAATCATTTCCTTGATGACATCTCTAGCATGAACATCAATAGTAACCAAGGCACCCAATGTAATCCTTGTTTGCTTTGACAGTTTTCCTCTTACGAGCTCTACGATATCATTAAGTTGAAGCTGAAGTGTATCATAATAACCCTCTAAGCCCTAGGAAACAAAAGGCAATTTTGAAACTCGTTAGATCACAGTTTCAAGTGTTCCAGACTTCTTCATGTTGACTAGATATATTAACAGAGGTTGCTTATTAAGCTACTCTTTTATATTGTCACAGTTTTGCATCAACTTCTCTCTTATCCACAGTTATGTATTTATGTTGCAAAGCTACATTTTAAACTATGATTGCTCTAAAAAAGAATATTCAAGTACCTGAAGGAAAGGTATAAATCACTGTACGTAAATTCATGTATGTCAAACACAAGTGCTCATCATTTTTCAAATTTTATTTTAATTGTAAAAAACCAATTAAGCAAAATACATCAGCAAAAATGAAACACTAAGAAAGATTTTTAAAAAATTATGCATTACACAGTACCTTGGATCCATCACGAAGAACTTCATGTACCTCACTTGTCCAGTACATCTGAGACACACACAGCACTACCTGGCCAGGCCACTCCAGAACCCAGCGCTTTCTCTCAGTTTCTAGATATGCCTGGAAGAGTTACACACCTCATACAAACACAGTGTCTGGGAATATATATCACAATGTAATATGGAGGCTTATAATATACTCCTATTAATATTCCTCGCTCAAGAATACTATTTTCCTATTTGCAACGTCCAAATGGAGATTTAAATGCTCCTTTCCCCTTAAGTTCACAATTTTTTACCCAATAATTTTAAATATTCTTAGAATTATCTTTCCATATTACAGAAATATTCACAACTTGTTAACTTTAACTTCATAAAAAGAAACATCTTCTGTCTAATGATTTTCTCTTCGGAGGAAGCGAACATATTACAAGCGCTCTCTTTCTAATTCTTAAGAAGCCTGAACTATTACATCAGGTGATATATCCTGTAAAATAGTACTGCTGTGAAACTTTTAGAAGAATTTATGTCCAGTGTTATAGGAAAACTACTTGCTCCTTATTCAAACTAAACTCTAATATACATCACTGGCCTATAAATACAAGTCATGTTAACTTGGTCCTGGCCACATAACTTCATCAACTCCTGTGTTGTGGAAGAATTTTGGAAAGCCAAGAGACAGCCATAAAACAAAGATAGGTGCTACAGTTCTTAAATTATCACAAACCCCATACCGCTCTCGATCTGGCAATTACATCTCGTACAGTCTTCAGCATAATATCTTCTACTTGAATTAACCACTTCTCCACTGCACCTCGGGCTTCAGAAGTAGAAATGTTTGAAATCAGCTGCACACGCTCGCCTTCAGAACTACACATTCCTTTAATATCCAAATTGCTAAGGAAGTCCAGCTTAGCAATGCCTTCAAAACACTTCTTCAAGTGAGGCTGAACTCTAAGAGGATCCTTAGTCTCCGACAGGATCTCCAACATTTCATCATTAGACAAGAAAAAGAAGCTAAAATTTAGAAAAAAAAACCCCAAATGACTGCATTATCAAGCTATTTTTAAGACTGATCTTATTCACAACAAAAAACCCCCATTGAGAATCTGTGGGTTTTAAATAACCAAAGCTCATCATACCGGGGAAAGAAGAGACGTTTTTTTTCAAGGTAAGCATTAAGCCCTTTCATGATTTTGTCAAGAAGCTCATTACAGGTCTGAAGCTTCTCTGTTAATCCTGGCAAGGAAGTAGCAGCAAGAACCTGTAACAACAAACAAGTGCAAACTGGTAGCCATAAATGAGGTATTTCAAACAGTAGAAATTAATCGAATAAGGAAGAATATAATTTTGTTTCCAGAAAGCCTAGAGAACTGAAATCATAGTTCACTGTATATATTCTGAAAACTAAGCATTCCCCCCCCACCCCCCCCCAAAAAAAAAAAGCCAAAAGAAGCTACTGTTTCCTGTTAATAATGGATATTTCCCTTACCTTTGGGTCTTCAGCACAAAACTGCATAATCTCTCTCCACAGTCTATCCACACTCTGAAACTGCCGCCCCTCTTCTGGCATCTGTTGCATAATATCCTCAGAAGAAAAGATGGGCTCCAAATACAGCCACTGTGCCTGCACTTTCAGCCACTCATCAATATTCTCCTGAATTTGAATCAAGCGGCTTTCCCATTCCTTAATAAATATTTAAAGAATGTTAATTTGACATTTCCAAGTAAATAATGTTAGAGACAACAAATTCAAGAAAGGTAGACATTGTGCTATTCCAGTTCACAAAGAGGAAAATAAAAAATTATTACCAATAAACAAAATGAAAGAAAAATATTTTGGAGTATAAGTTCTTCCCCATATGCAGGTGGCCAAAGGAGCTCAGAAATTTTTACTTACTTAGAAATTAATTTTCCAAAATGCATTTATCACTTAAGTGCTATGAACTTTCAACAACTTAATTGTTAAGCAATAGCCAGGAGGCTACCAGTGATAAATTCTGTTTCATCTCCCCATAGCAAGGGCTCTTGTAGCTGAACGGCAGCAGGGACACAACACCAGAAAAGCCACCTCAGCTCATAGGAGAGATCCAGCAAGTCCAGCATCCCGTTCCTAAGGACAATAGCAGATACCACTGGAGCAGGCTGCCTGTAAAGTGTAAGTATGTTCACTGAGCCTGCTTGAGCCTGAACGTTTCCCACATAAACCAACAATGTACTAGGGAGGGTAACTGCAAAGCAATTCCACCAGCTCCTCTCCTGTCAATAGCCATGGTGTTAGCACCACAAAGACTACTCTAGCCCTGAAATTCAAAAGCAGGTGCAAAGTGCGGCCACCATTGCTCTGAGGCCTGATTAAAAAACATTCTCCCAGCCATCAAGAAGTTTCTTTGCCCTGAGGAAAACGTTGTGGTTCAAAATTTGAGTCCAAAAATCAATCAAAAAATAAATATTCTTATTAGCAATAATAGAAACATTAATTCCAGTTATTAAGAAGTAAGGTTAATGGAAATAACGATTTTGCAAAATTTGAGAAAATAATCATGTTCTCTTGGTTGAACTTGAATCTGAATGGAAAAGAGAATTCCAAAACAGAAATAAGGTAAGTATGACTCATACAAACTCAAAAGATTCTTGCTGAAAAAGCAGTGAAAGTATTTCATTAACAACTCAAACAATGAAGTTGTAATACGATCAGTATACTACTGCACTACAGTTATCCTACAAATAAAAATGGTTGAAAAAGTACTGGTTGTACCCTTATTTGATTGTCAAATGGTTTAATAAAAGGTGATCCTCTCATTGTCTGAGTTTTCATAATCTGATCATCAAGAAGAGCCTGAATATCATCCACTGAAGACAGAATATGAATACCAGTCTCACGATACAGATTTGTGATGAAGGAAATTGAATCCCAGGTTTCCATCATGGTATGCATTGCTTTCTCCAATGAAAACTCCTATTTAAAAAGAAAATAGCTTGGTCTAGTCACTGAATTGTTTTTTTCCAACTCTCTACATCAACATGTAAGTCTATCTAGCTGAATAAGCTATTTTGCTCTAGCAGCACAAATTAACTACTTGTTATTATTTCCCCTCAGTATATCCTTTTCTTGCACATAGAAAGCAGCACACTTGGGAAATAATTGATGATGTCACATGAGATACAAATGCTTACGCTCATTATCAATATATAACGGGCCAAAGTCTCACCAAATCTCTTCTGTTGCAAAGACAAATACTGCTAAGAAGTAATAAAAGTATTCACTACGAGATCTGATGTCATATTTGTCACTATCAAATCTCTGTGCTTACCTTGCTTGCACCTGCACTTATTGTTGTAAACTGTTCCAAGTAGGAGGACAGATTCTGCTTTAAAACTTTTCTCAGGGTAGTTCCAGCATCTGGTGTTATATCATATCCTACTATATCTGACATCTGCTTCCAGTGACGTTCTCTCATGCCAGGGTTACAAAAGACAGCCACAGTGGGAATATTCTCCTAATTCAGAACAGACATTTATAAGGTAAATATTGTCATGTACATTATTTCTTAGTTATTTAATAATCTTTCATGTGCATTTAAAATTCTGCTGCAGTAGCCAAAGACATGAAAATCTTTTCCAAAAAGTGCAGATGGCTCCATTAAGTTATCCATTCCATTTCTAAATAATTATATCAACTACTGAAGAAGAAATATAAAAAACTATTACACATCATTTTTCAGTGATGCTAAATTTTGCTTCTAGTAACATAATAGAGTCTGATTTCAAAATTCCCAACTACATCCTTAAATGTTTTCCTGCATCCAAAAATGACTTTTCTCCCGCATGTGTTCACTCACTGCAATTCCAGAAACTATAAAAAAAATTTAAAATTCAATTTTATTAAAATTGATGGGACAGTACAATCTGGAAATGGGGATTCAGAACAGTCTCACTCTATCTCTGACATTGCATCATCTACGTGTACTGAGCCCTGAATTTAATATTTGTCCTTCATATCAGATATTAATATCCCTCACATTTTCTTACCTTAAATTCTTTAATCTGATCCAGAACCGAAGAACACATATTAAGTGTTGGATTACCCTTTACAGCTTTGTGTCGCACTTTTTTCTTGTCTCCTGGTGCTTTCTTCTGCTTTTGTTGGAAGAGTCTTAACAGTCTGTACATCTCTCTATAAAATTCATCCATCTCAGCCTCCATGATTTCCCCATTTAGCTCTAAAAAGGTCCCATCCATCCATCTGAGAAAAAAAAATAAGGTTACAAAACAGAATAAAAATGTAGCCCACAAATAATTATCACTTTTTTTTGCAACACATGAATAGCTGTTTAAATTAAAGCAAAGCCCTTCTTCCACACTATTTTGATTTTTGCAAAATTCTAATGCCTAACTAAAAGTAGCTCAACCACATTCTTCTGTGCATTTGTGTAATTTTCTTAAGTCAGTAACATACTTAAACTGAGTAACTGCATGAATGGACAAATATTTAAGTTAATCTCTAGATAGAGATCGACATACGACATTTAAAAATACACTAGGTCTTGAATTTTAAAACCCCCCACACTTTCAGTCATAATACATTATAACTTCTGAAGAATGCATGAAATGATAAACAATCTCCCTTAATTCATATGCAGAGTACAGTTTCTGTGGTAGGATCTAACCACCAGACATCAAGACAATCATTCAAACCCACCATTTTGGACAGCTGCTAGGATAAAACCAGTTTTGGTTACATATTTATGATGAACTCTCTAGTTGAACTTCTTCCTTTTCTGGAACACAAAATGACTCATAACACATTTTTTCTTCTTAATACATTTCTTTCACAGAGCTTGTCTTACTACAGGCTACACGAGTATGACCAATAGAATTAGAACCCAGTCTGAGACAAGTTCCTCTGCTCTCAGGCACATGGTGTGATTCTGGGGGCTGGCCTGTGCAGTGCCAGGACTTGGATGATCTTTCATGATCTTTGTGGGTCTCTTCCAGCTTAGGAAGTCCAATGATTCTATGATTCCATGATTCCATTTTAAAAATAAAAACAAGTGAACATTTTTTTTTAATGAATTAAAAATAGCAAGCCTGATATGTATGTTATATTACCCTTTTACTTTGCTTGCTAATAACACGTTAACAAGAAAACAAATCCATATCGTACATCTGACATGAACAAGACCAGGATAAGCATTTTTCTCACTCTCTCTCTTATAGCATTTAGAGCTGAATTACCTTTTTTCTGTTCGCTGCCATTTCAGTATGTGATTAAAGAGTTTCTGGTATGGTTCTAGCTCAGCTTTTAAGTTGTTGAGAAGTGGGAATTCACTTGGTTTCCATCCAAGCAGAGCTTCTTCTTTGTTAAGAGCAGCTATTGTTTCATCAGTGTCCTGTATTGATTTCTGTATATTCCTCACATCAGTCACATACTGCAATCAAATAATAGTATTTCTTGAGAAATAACCAAATTGTGCCCTGAGCAGCTATCAAAATAAGGTATCAAAATATAAGCTTTCACATTAAAATTTTAGAAAACAAGATTTGAAAACTTGTCTACTTATTGATGAGTACATAAACTGTGAAGAACCCAGATGAACACTATGAAAAATAAAATTGGTTCTCATTAGTGAATTTTAGAGTATTTTCAAAATGTTTGTGCTTTAAAACTCACTGTTCCAGGAGACAGGCACACACTTTTTTATGTACGTGGCATATCAGATTGGTAACTAGGATTTATTAGCTTAGGATTTCTGTTTTGTGCTTTGAATTGTTTTCTTTTTTAAAAAACCAAAATCTCTTACTATGCAATATTCTCCAATTAAAGCACAAGACATGCTCTAAAAATTAAAAAATACTGCTAGAAATTCACGAAGTTTTGGAGCCAGTGGTCTGCTCTTCACAAGCATAACAATGAAGCTTTGACGTTTGTAGGAAAAAAATATCAAATTGCTACCTGTGCTGGTTTTGCATTAATTGATTTTAGTAAGGAGGGAAAATGAAAAAAATTATTTTAATGGGTGCACACATGCTTTCTGAACCTCTGTTATTGTTACCTATCAGCTAATTCAAGCACAATTTCATAGCAAACCTTCCTCTATAGCAAACATTAATAAAATGTTAATTGCCAATGAAAAACAAAAATGGGAGGGGGACCGAGCTTGTTCACTGTGGCAAGAGAATAATAAATGGTTTAGTTCACATTTGTTAAACTGATTACTTTTAATTACATTTCTTTTCCACGATCCCCTGCATTAAACACAGAAAACATTTCTACCAATTTTATATTGTTAACCAAACCTGATGCATGAGATCCAGTTCTGAGTATTCTCCTAAATCTGCCACAGAGTCATAAAGCTTGTCTAATTCAACATGCAGGTTATCACATCTCTGTCGCACTTCTTTTTCTCCTCTAGCTTTAGCCTGTTCAATCAGCTGCAAAAGAATTGATTTTTCTCATGACAAAAAAAACAATGCAAAAGTGGTTTTAAGTCTTTTCAATGATTAACATACATACTACCATCTAAACATTTAGTGCAAACAGACAGAAAACTAACCATACAGATAAATTGTTCCTTGCAACAACTGAATTTTTTTTTTCCTATGTCCCACTTCAGTGTGTGAAACCTCTGTATCTTAGCATGGAACCCTCATCTCAATAATCAGAGCAGTTAGGACTGCCTTAAAGGCCTCCTTCAGTAATCAGAAAACAGAAAGCAAGGCATTATAGAAAAAAATAGATATTCTCATTTTTGGGATTCAGAATTTTACTGCCAAAAACGACACTGACAGTTGTTGAAAGCCAATGTTATCCCACACGTACCTGTGGCTGTAAGAGGCAGAAATTCTAGAACATAAGACCACCTTAAAGCACTAGGTCTGCACACTCAAGGGCTTCTTTTAAGGTACCAAGCAAAAAATCAATCAAGAGAGATCTCCTAAGACAAGGAGCATGCCATGCAAAATTTGTGAAGCAAACAGAATTTCACCAAAGGAGGAACCAATCTTTTCCTTTTGCATTAGAATAAGAATAAACTCATATCTGACAGTATAGAATGCAAACATACAGACTCATGAAAACTTGATGTGAAACATTTATGGTCCTCAATCTCTAGCACAATGCAATTCACTCGAAAGCCAGCTACAGGGTCCCACTGCGGAGGGATTTTCACTAAGCAGTGAGATTCACTCTCTACTACCATTCTCATTGAAAGGAGTTAGACCAAGCATCACAGACTCTCTGTGTAGAAGTAGAAAACTAGTTTTACTGATTTATTTTTGGAGATTAAAAGAATACTTTGCTTGCATGGGGATAATATGCAAACAAAGTATTTTACAGACAGAGCAGTCTCCCAAGCTGGACATCTCTTCAGTCAGAGGCATGTTTACGACTCTTGGACATATGCCTTAGTATCTAAACAAAAGGTAGTAAAGGAGAAATCCTTACTTGTAATATTTAAAAGATACTGATTTTTAAAAATATTAATTATTAATTCTTTACAGATTTTAGAAGAAATGATTAAATCTATGCTAAATTACTACAGAGAGGCAAGAGAACACTAAAAGGCTTGACCTACTGTATCATAGACAGAGACAAAGCATGCTAAGCAAGATGAATACAGATGGTGGACGAAAAGTAATCTAGTCATACAGAGAAAATGAGATGTTGCATATGTTCTATTAATGATTGCTAGAAAAGATTGTTCCCACTGTTCTTTTTTTGACAGAACAAAATACCATTTTAGCTAAATGATTTCCTGTCCTAAGGGCCTGACAGTTATATTTTCAGTACTAGACAAGTACAGTGTAGTGAATTTTCATCTGCCTATGTATTACCTAGTACTGACCACAAGTGTATTAGGATAAGACTTGCTGAAGTTTTTAAGTTACAGCGACAGTTTTGAAATTTAGCCACAAAAAGCCCACTTTTGTTATGAAAATCTGGAAATATGCTATTCATGCATGTCTAAATTAGTATGGTTCATGTTATATGTGTATATACATTTAGCCTGCTGAGGAAATAAATAGCTCAAGTAAACTGAGAAGTCCAACAAGCCAAAACTAAGAAAATGCTCTTACAGCATCGTGCTCTTTAAAAACGAGGTTAATCTTCTTTGGCCATAATATAGCTGTTGAACTTAGTTCCATGTCTTCAGGAGCAAACGGAAAAACATCTATCAAGTAAATCATTTGCCGACAGCACTCCTACAAAGAGAGGTTTCACAAAACTTTAGGTATGATAGGTATGTTTAAAATATAGGGCAGGACAATGCTATCTACAAAGACAAAATAAAAATCTACATTTCATAAACTTTGCAGAATTCAGAGTTCCTTCAGCCAATTGCATATTAACATTCAAAATATATGTGTAACATTTTTCAAATCCCTGCCCTGATCATGAGCTTGTTTCTCTAAATATGACTCCTATGTTCTGTAAATCTATATGCAGAAATCCTGATGTTATTAAAAACACACAAAATATAATATCTGCAGATATAATTTTTTTTTTATATAGACCCATTGCCATTACAGAAAATCTAATACATATTCACACACACAAAAACTACTCCTAATGTAACATCACCTGTATTCTACTCAAAGAGTAAATTGTTTCTCATGTGTTCAAAGTCTGTTGACTGTTTTTACATATAAAATGTTTTTTATACTTGTCTGTTACGTTTTCACAAATAGATTTTTAAGCAGTCTCGACGTAAGTCTCCAGGTACAAACAATAAACTGAGGGATTTATTAAAAGCTGCATTTCCTCGCGAACTTGCAGAACACACAGGAATGGGAACAAGAAGCAAAGGCACATGGCAAAGAATAAGCTGGACTTCCTACTTCTGTCTGAAGTAATACTGAGTTTATTCACACAGGCAGAAAAAAGTCTGCACTCTGGAATGAACTCTCTATTTGTACAGGCCAGCCTGTCCAATAAAAGATCAAGAATTAAAGGATGGTGTTTTACCTTGCTCCTTTGCACCAGGTCCTGCATATCTTTGGTTTTGACTCTATTTATGAAATCTGTTATTTCTATAATTTCTTCTGTTGACTCGGGAACTTTTAACGCACATTCCTTAATGGCATCAAATTCACTGCATATCCTGTAGTTTTATTTTACATAAAATACCAACATTTTAAGATTTTAGTTTGACTGGCTTCAACCTCATCATTAATGTAATTAAAAATTCAAAATAGTTCTTTAATTATTCTCCCCTCACAAATTCCATTATTTATGAAGTTAGAAGTGGAATATGACCAAGTCAGTCTACACAAACACTGGTTTCTGACTTGCAATAATTGCTTTGTTTGGATTTTGGGGTATTCCTCTCAAAGAAATGCTTTAGTAGCCTCTTGTTACTAAAAGAACTTCAGCAAACTATCATTAGTGTACACACAAACACTTTCCTAGTAAATACTGTCTCACTTTGGTAATGTGGAATCAGCATATAACTTGGCCATAATTGTTCAATTTAACTAAAAAATTCCTAAGAGTTTCCTCATGACTAAATCCACACCTGCAAATTAACCTCCTGTTTAACTAAACGGATATCCTAATAAGTTCCCCCATGTAGAGGATAAAAGGAAGGTGGTGGATATAAATTTTCTCTGTTTTAATAAGGTTTTTGATACTGTCCTTCCTTCTAGACAAGTTGTCCAGCGTGGGAGGAGTGTGCCCATGGAGTGCTGGCTGACGAGCGGGTGGAGGGCGGAGCTCAGAGGGCTGTAGCAAATGGCTGGCCACTGTTACCAGCAGCGCTCCTGAGGATTCACTTCTGGGCCAGTTCTCTTCAAGGTATTTATCAACGGTTTGGATGCAAGAGTTGAGTGCACCAGCAGCAAGCTTGCTCACCATACAACTCTGAGGTGCTGCTGACTCCCCTGAAGGATGGGACACTTTGCAGAATTAAACATTTGACTATGATAAAGGGGATGGAAGGTACGAGTTGAAATGCCAGATTCTGCATCCAGGCTGGAGTAACATCCAGCACAAATACAAATGGGGAGGAATGGCTTGAGAGCAGCCCTGCTGAGGTATCAGGTAATAAGAGAGTCTAACTAGCCTCTCCTTTGACAGTGGAGTAACACTGTAATTCACACTTAAAATCCAGAACAGTAATAAAGTTCTTGGATCTTTGAGCTCCTCCATTATCCAAGTTTATACTAATACAGTATAAAGGTTCTCCTACCGTTTTTTGATGCTAAAACAGCAGTAAAATACAACAGCTGGTACAAAACTGCATTAGATTGTTAGTTAGCCAAGAACCTTCAGTAAACAAAGTATGGTATATTTGCATTTCTTCTACAGGTTTCTACTATGCATTTCACACACAGAGTATTCACAAGCAAAAAAAATTCTGCTTACCTTTCAATTTCCTCTCTGTAATCTGTAAATATTTTTTCCATTAGCATTTTTGCAAAGTTGTTTGCACAATTAACCAAACCTTGCTTTAAATCCTCACAATTCAAACAGATCATAGGGAAATAAATCACCTCTGGCAAACCCAGGATTTCCTTCTTGAGGTTGAAAAATTCATCTATGAACTTCAGAAAAACATGAGACTCTCAGAGCTGTTGTTTAAATACTTAGCTACATGAGTAAATATTAGACATTGAAGAAAATAATATTTTCTTCTATTTACCATAAATTTTTAGGGGAAAAATCAGTTACATTGTAGATAGTCCATGTATTTTTAGCTAAAGGCTAAGCACCTGTTATCCTCTGCTACCTTTTCATTACTGCTGTATGTATAGTAAAAATTATTTATAAAGTGTAGAATTGAAACTTACAGTAGTGTATTCATCAAAACTGGGTTCTTCTGCTAAAAATCTGTTTATCTGTTCCTCTGCAGTTCCATCTACAAGCCAGCCATAACTTTCAACTACAATTGAATTACAATGTATTTATATTACTAAAATGCACATGCCACACAGCAAGTCACCTATTACAAAGAGGTGACACAGCTATTTACACACTCTTCTACCACTTACCATAGCCTTTAAAATGTTCCTTTGGGCCTTCTACGTTGTCTCTGATAGCTTTTGTCAGAGTGGATTTGGCCCATTCTGCAATGTGGGCAGGAAGTTGAGAATCCAGAGTTGCAGTGCCTCCTGTTAGCCAAGCACCTATCGTTTGGATGTTCTGAGAGTAGTGCAAGTGATGATTATTTAAATTTTAAAAAGTGGCACAAGGATACATATACTTTAAAATTAAGCTGCACTCTGCAGAAGACACGATCACAAAAGTATGAGATCCTAATCAAGTTCACAAGCTTTATACACATGTGACTTTTCCTGAAACCAAGTTGAACAGAAAATATGTAAAGGAAAAAAAAAATTATCCAACCTTGCATAAAATTAAATTACACCATATATGCAAATACAGAAAACCAACTCCAAAACACTTCTCTGAAAGTACTATCACATGTGACTAGTGACCAATACTCAGTCCACATCTAAAGCCCCCAGAAAGGCTCTCTTCCCAGAAACCATAGACAGGTTCCCAAGACATCAATCTTTTGATGTTGTATATATTACTTTTTAGAGATTTTAATATTTTCTTCTTCTTAGAAAGAAAAGGAATATCAACTCTAATTTTCATTGTCTTTCTCTGGAGAACTTAACTTTAATGCAAATTTACTGAAAATCATCACATATCTAATTAAAGATGTTACTATTATAATTGCAGACCCAAAGAACAGACTAAAACAACCAAGGCCATGTGCATCACCTTTTTATAAACAAGGAATTACAAAATTACTTCAGAGCCTGGAGTGCCACTGGGCATCAAGATTCATGATGTGACCTGTAGAATGACTGTGGAAAATAAATAAAAGTTGCATTCTGATCCCATTGCCAGGATAGTCAGACTCCTAAATCCCAAGTATTTTCACACACTGAACATCTTAACAGTTACATATTTAAATAAAGACATAAGCACACCTGAAGAGTCTGTCCTATACAATCTACTACAGATAGAATTGCTTCTTCTAAGTCGTCTAAGCTTGGATAAAACTCCATTCCATTCTCATCGTAAGTCAAGTCCATCTTAAATAAAGGCAGACGACTTCTATCTTCAGGATCAAAAAGTTTCACAAAAACCTCAGTTGCTCTTTGCAGTAATTCTTTCACCTAGGTATCAACATAGATCACCTATTAGTTGACATAAAAAAGGCCCAACCCATTTTCCATTCATCCAGTAAGCCAGGATTTCCATTCATATCAGTACTTGTGGCCTGATTCACGAATAACTGAAGCAGTGTGAATTTTTCTAGTAACTCCAGTGGATATTAGTCCCAACCTTAAATGATGAAAACTAATGAACAATTAAACATTTCAGTAAAGTCCACGCATTTATTTTTGCTACAAAAGTAAGCCTATTACTAATATGTGTATGTAGAAATGAAATATCTTGAAAGCATTTTCCTCTGACTATTTTTTTTCAAATGACAATGATTTGATTAGATTATTGTTCCATTATTTTTCTACAAAGCAAGTAATGTTTTAATCCCATCAAGTTTATCATGGGGAGGACAGATATTTACCTGATTAGACATAAGCACAGACACACAGTTACAAAAAGACTCAAGCTGATCCAACTTTATACCATCCAAGGCCTCTGGCTGACTAAAAAGACCAATAATTCTTTGGTACCACGTACTCATTATCTCCTCTTCTGCTTTAGAACAGCTTAGAGATGCATCATTTTTAAAAGATTTACAGTCAACTGGTCCCTTCAATCTAGAAAATAAAGTTACAGGCAACTTCATAAACAAAATTTAAACAAACCAAACATGGAGTAAGGAAACAATACAAACTTTTGTATTACAAACCCAGTCTTTCTCTAGCAGAAAACATAGTAGGAAACTACACATTGCTTCAGTAGACTAAAAGAAAAAAAAAGGCTGCCTCAAACTTCAGGATTTACAGAACAATTAACAAAAAAAAAAAAAAAGAGGAGAAATGTTTTGAAAATTATCTTTTTGAAAACTACAAAAATTTAAAGTTCCAAGATTAAACAGAAAATTCAACTGATGAAAACCAGCAAGAACTCTGATCTTCAGGGTTAGCATAGAATTCCCTACAGATGACAATACTACTAGAAGTTGGTTTTTCAAATACTACCTTAAACAGATTTCTATGGGAATTAAGCATTAAGAATAAGTGAATAATGGGGAGAACTTTACAGAATTAAAGGCAAAATACAAAGCAAAAGGTGTGATATTACCAATAACTTGAACAACAATCAAGTACATAACAGAGAGAAGAAAAGTCACATGTCGTAACACAGAGTAACTTAATCACAGCACATTAAAATGGTGCATCAAAGAAATTTTGGATGATAAAAAATAACTGAAACTGAACAAAAACTGAACAAGCTCATCTTTGCCAGCTTCAAACACCTGTGTGGGTCAACAATTCAGCAGAAGTGACTTTACCTGGAATCAGAGAAATCCACTATAAGAAGGTTAAAGAATGCTGTATAACCAAAATCCAGTAGAGCTTTCATTGTGGGGTGAAGAATACGTAAGGTGGAAATGATTTTTTTTTTTGCTTTGATATAACTGTTACGCCACGTACTAGAAAAATCCAGGCCTCTAAAAAAGAAAAACCATAGAAACACCATCCAAAACAAACAAATAAAGAAAAATTAAGAGCTCGAGCATTACTTGAATGAAGTACTCATATATAAAAGGTAGTATTATTCTCTAGTGTGAATAGTTAATTAAATGCTACACACACGTCCTCACTACCACGCAGCAGAAGTCATAAAGAAACTCTGCCTGGTAAAACATGCTTTATCCTCCATGATCATCTCCTCTTACAGAAGCCCATTCCATGTTAACTCCTGACTTTACCAGCTATGACCAGGAAGCATTTATCAACAGATTTTGATAGCACACACACTGATGCACCAGCAAATTGTGCAGTTTGGGTATTTATATTCTGTCCACCTGAACTCTTTGTCCATGATGGGAGGGCATAACAGATTTGCCTTCAGTCGCAAGGTTTCATCTCATAAAACCAAAATCTCATAAAACATTGGCATTATATGCAGTTTTAGGATGTCAAAGTACTGGACAATGCTGCTACCTGCCAGAAAGCTGCCCCATACACACACAGCTCATTCCAGAGGCAGCTGCACTGTGACTTTAGTGTCTGGGCACTCAGAGCCAGGTTTAATCAGCAGTTATGATTGCTGCTCTACATAACTGTAACAACAGTCATAAAACACTGTCAGTGCTAAAACTTTCTAGGGCATTCAAATAAGAGATGTTCAAATGCAAGATCCTCTACAGAGATTTAAAAATGTCCCAGTAAGGGGCTCCAGAATGAATCTTGTGCCATAACTCTGTCCACAGAGCTCAACAAGAATGTCCCTCATGTAACTCAGTGTGTTTTGCCAGTGGGTTATTTGCTAACTTAATGCACTCACAGAGGTAATAGAGGCAAAGGTGCCTCGTCTTCCAACTTATCAAGTTCTTCTATGTCTGGTCTAACAAGAGCTCTTCTCACTAAGGAAAAAATACACAAACATTAGAAGAAAATTAAGCCAATAGTCACTGTACTTCCCTGAACCAAGCACAGAGTAGGATGAAAAAGTAATTGTGTCACCCTAGCTGACAAAACACATTCTCCCAAAGCTAACTCAAAATCAACAACTTCTGCTAAATTTTTATACATATTCAGGTGCCTTAATCCAATTCTGGTTCCTGTTCCTGAAGGTTTTCAGAGGGCTTGTGTTCAAATAATTAAATACTTAGGCAGTTTCTTTGATGAAGGGATGGTCAGTCACAGGAAGAGGCTCCCCAGGGAAGTGGTCATGGTACCAGTCCTGCCAGAGTGCAAGGAGCATCTGGACAGTGCTCTCAGTTGTATGTGTGTTTTAGACAGCCCTGCAAGGAGCAAGGAGCTGGACTCTAATCCTTATGGACCCCTTCCAACTTGATATATTCTATGACTGCAAGAATTTACAGCAACTTCATTACACAATTATATAATTACAGTGAGATACTATAATTATGCCACCAATGACATTACAAAGAAGTTAGTCCAACTGTTAAACTGTTTATTTAATCTACATTTTTAAGATCAGCCATTCACTAAAATATTAACAAAACTGGGTTCAGTTTCAGATTCCAGTAACTACAAATGTAAATAAATTAATACATTATTTCAAGGGACAACGCTTTGAAAATTCCAGTTGACGATTCTTTTTAAAAGGTTTTAAAATATAAGTGAGTTGTATGAGTGATATCTGAAAACAGTAATTATCTTTTCAGATTTTTATTGGGAGCTTCCTCATACAAAAAAAGCATTCATGAGTTTTCTGATCATGCGTTTGTGAATAAACAGCTTAAAAAAGCTGCTGTTCCTGAAGAGGGAGAAAGAATGACTAGTACATTAAAAGTTTCTCCTTTCTTTAAGAGTAAACAGAAATACATTCTTGCTTCAAATTTCTAAATCGGTTAAAGACATAATGAAATAACACCAGCAGCAATCAACCTTTTCGACATGAGGTCTGCAGCTGTCTTTGTCTTTGCTGGAACTGTACTTTCAACTGGTTAAAATAAAATAAGCAAGTTTTGCCTTAAACATTATGGCCAACACACATTTGATGAGGCAGGAAAAGCTAAATCAGTAGTTAATTACAAAGATCCCGCCTGGCTGAAAGAACAAACCAGAAAAATTATCTTCAGCAGGAGAATACTGAGCTCATAATACATATACTAACATTAATGTAAGTGCTGAGTGATTTGTAGTACTTACAGACACATCTTTGCATGCTCATTTCATAATCCCTCACTATCTCCTTTAAAAGGTCTTCAGTGAGCAGCTCTCTGTCCCTGCCCTCCATAAGTGACTGGGGCACCATGGTGAGTATGGACGTCAGCCACTCCTGCTGGATGGGGATCACTGGATTGCTCTGCACACATTTCTTCAAATAGAAGTATTCTGCCTGAAAGGACAAGATTTTCAGAGGTCTAATAACTACCTTTGTATGTATTTTTGTGTTAGACTTGGCAAAAGTCTCTTTTTAATCATAATTTAATTTCAAAATGTCTTAATTTTTTAATTTCCTTAAGGGCAGGGTATTTAATCTAATCTTTTCAGCATTCACTGACTAATACCCTAAAAGCTGCCCTGTGCCTGCTCACATGGTCTCTCTGTCTTAATGTTTAAATATAAAATATTGTACTTGTCAGTATGGTGTTTTCCTTGGTTCTCTGCTGAAGTTTATGGCTAACAATAAAATAGTTCAAGGTTAAGGTTATTGTTCTTTGGACAAACATTTATCTGGCAAAAAGTGTGGACAAACATCCTCCATAAGGGGAATGGGTCTTGGCCAGAAAAATAGGTATTTCTGCTTTTGATTGTCAGTTTTGCTATAAAATCTCTACAGTCTACAGAATGAGTTTACCCGTTTAGGCAAAATTGGTGTTACCTTAGGCTACTTGATATAAATATTTCAATACTAATTTGAGTTTCAACTGGCTCTCAGAGATGAAGTCTTACTTTAAAAACTATACACAGATGTGAAGTTTGGTGCATGTTCTTCAAGGGAAGGGTATCAAAGTACTTTTTATACAGGCTAAGGTACAATCTATGACCTCAAATGAAAAAATCCTGAAGCCTGTTTGGATTTTTCCTAAGCAATGATCTTTAACTAAGGTTAAATTAATTCTTGATAGATGCACTTTCTAAAACAGAAAAATACATTCCCTCTACAGGACCACAAGACAAGATTCCTATTTTGCTCCTATTCCATTTTCCCCTACCAAAACTACTTTTTCTTGTTTAATAACAAAAAATCTGCACAACATACTAAACTTCTCTGAATAGGGGCCATTCACTCTTCTACTCAAAAAAAAAAAGCAAAAGAAAGAATTTAACTCACTGTTTTTTGATTTTCTTTATTGCCCTTCTGTACAAAAAGAAACGGAAAATTGTTATATATGAAGAACATACAAACCAAAATACTAGAAATACAAAATTTAGCAAATAGTATTCCTAAACAGAGACTTTATTCTGTAGATATATAGGCATACATTTCAGTTGGATCACCTGGGTATATAAACACATTTATGAATTACAGAGGAGCAAAACAAGTATCTGGACGTAAATTCTAAGAAGGAAAATAAATCTTCCAATAACAAAGTACTAAACAGGCAAGACTTAATAAAGAAATACTTTCTCACAGTGGAAGACAGTTCTGTGATAGGAGGTGCAGCATCTCTCTCATCTGTTTCATCCATGGTCATGGAATAGACTTCAAGAGCTCGATCAATTCTAAAGTAAACCACAGCATCAGAAGTGCAGAAAAACTACAAATAATATATAAAAAATAATGCTAACACTTTAATCGATGCAACCTATTTTTTCATCATTACCAACACTCCTTGATCACTAAATCTCACTATAATTATATTAAACAAGCATTGTTATTTGTCAAATATCAAATGTGTAATGTCTCTTTCACTTGAATTTCAGCATCTTAAATTGTATAAAACTCACAGTAACTGATTAATCATCTCTTGCTGCTCCTTGTCTCTGTGGTACGTCAATAGTTTCTTCTGTGATGGTGATGTTCCAGATATGACTGGTGGAGGTAAAGCAGCAGGACGAAACAAAGTTCTCAAAGTCCGTTTACTGGAACTTGGTTCATCTGAGCACTCCATCTAAAACCATAACAAAACCAAAATTCTAGAATACAGTCCTGTCCAGAAAGGAGCTTAACACATGCATCTATTAAGTTGAATCTACATAAGGCATAAAATGAGGTCACCTCAGCGATCTCTAGTTTAGGTATGACAGCTGAGCTTTCAAAAAAGAGAACAATAGTTTATATGATAAAATGGTAAAGTTCAAAGGAAAGCGTGTATATACAGAGCCTACCACGAGAAAAAAAAAAAAAAAAAAAGAGGGAAGAAAGACCAAAAAAAACCAACAAATTTCTGTTCTGCGACTGGGCTAAGGTTCAACTAAAAGACCACCTTTCTATGGCGGCTTAATCGCCTGAGTAGGGTTATTCCAAAGACCGATGGTCGGGTTCCCCTGGAAACACGATACACCAACTCACCACTGCATTCCAACAGCTTCCCACAGGGCAGCAGAAAGCCAAAACTACCTCCTGAACCAGTGGTACGTCCTAAAAAGGCACCAAACCGGGCGGTGGCGGATGCACGGAAGGACACAAAGCTCAGCTACGGCCAGCCGAGAGGACACCGCCTTTTGCCGGCGCTCCCTCAGGCCCGGTCCGCGCCCAGCGCCGCGGCCCCGGCCCGGGACAACAGCGCCGTTACCCCGGAGCCAGGGCGGGAGGGGCCCGGCCCGGGAGGGAAAAGAAACGAAACCAAACCAAAGCTTCCCTTGACCGTGCCGGTCTGCCGCAGGGGTGGCACAACCCGAGCGGGTCAGAAAGTCCCTCTGCTCCAGCCTCTGCCTGCGCTAAGCAGATCTCAGCAAGAATGCTTGAGAAATAATAAATATAATACCCTTAAACATCAGGTGGCTGTTGCTGAGCTTCTGCTTTTTGTACAACTAGAACGGAAAATTTAAGGAACTCCACAGATTTGCTACCCACCTGCCCACACTTGACAAAAGAGGCTTTTAAACCTTAATTTTGTGTCTGTGCGGGCAGAGTCCCACGCACGGAGTCTGAGGGGACAGCGGCAGGGAATTTTATGTGTTTTCCAAAGTCCTGGGCACCTTCCTAGCGTGGCTCTCACTGCCCGGGACAATTCAGCGTGAGGTCTCAACCCAGAGATGCAGAGTTTTCTCACGAACAGAACACAAACCCAAACCCTTGACGTTCAAGTTTTTTTCCACAGGCAATTAGCACCGGGGCGTTATGAGGGAGATCCGCCCAAGCCTCGAACACCTGTTGGCCGGGAAACTGCGCTGAGGAGAGGGGGTTTCGCTGCTGAGGGAACAGAACCCGCCGGTTCTCCGGTCGGCCTGACTCTCGCCGTGCCGGCG
>VXBQ01013274.1:23848-42633 GCA_013400175.1 Phainopepla nitens | reverse complement strand
CGGGGAGGGCGAGGCGGCGATGCCGGCCGTGCGGCTGTTCTCCCGCGACGGCGCGGCGGTGGCGGAGGAGGTGCCGAACGCGGCCGCCTGGCAGGACGGCGCCGTGCTGCACATCGGGGACGCGCGGTACCGCGTGGAGCGCAACCCGCCCGCGCTCACCGAGCTCCGCCTGCCGCGCTCGCTCCTCGCCGGCTTCCCCGTGTGCCCCAAGGTGAGCGCCGAGTTCGCCGCGCCGCAGCATTGCCTGTTCCGCTGGTTCCGCGAGCAGCGCCCCGCGGGCGGCGGGGACGAGGCTGGGGAGGCGGCTGGGGAGGCCTGGGTGGAGACGGCGGCGGCCGAGCGCGTGTTCACGCCGTCCAACGCGCTGGTGGGGCTGCGGCTGAAGCTGCGCTGCACGCCCGGCGACGGGGACCGGCGCTACGGCCCGGCCCGCGAGGTGGAGAGCAGCGGCCCCGTGGAGGCCGGGCCCGGCGCCTGCACCTTCGACGCCCGGCACCTCTACACCAAGAAGGTTTGCGGCCACGGCTCCGTCCGCGCCGTCTCCTACAACATCCTGGCCGACACCTACGCGCAGACGGAGTTCTCCCGCACCGTGCTCTACCCCTACTGCGCTCCCTACGCCCTGGAGATCGACTACCGCCAGAACCTGCTCAAGAAGGAGCTGGCGGGCTACAGCGCCGACCTCATCTGCTTGCAAGAGGTGGATAAATCTGTCTTCGTGGACAGCTTGGCCCCGGCACTAGATGCTTTTGGACTGGAGGGGCTGTTCAGGATTAAGGAGAAGCAGCACGAAGGGCTGGCCACTTTCTATCGCAGGGATAAGTTCAGTCTCCTCAGCCAGCACGATATCGCTTTCAGCGAAGCGCTGCTCTCGGAGCCGCTGCACAAGGAGCTGTGTGAGCAGCTGGCCAAGTACCCCCTGGTGCAGGAGAAGGTGCTGCAGAGGTCATCTGTGCTGCAGGTACCAGCTTTGACATGCCTTTTTCTCTTTCCCCTCTTCTTTCCCCCTTTCTCTCCTCCCACTGGCTCCGGGTGAAGCCGGGCCAGCGTTGTTGAGCCTCAAAAGGCAGAAGGGAGGTGAGGGATTAAGTGTTTGAAACATGTAACTATGTTCTCTGTTAGGTGGGGTAATGAATAGAGCAGATCAACTTAGGAACAAGAAAAAAAAAAACATTAAGATCTTACTCAGCTGCATATGTGAAATTACCAAAGTTTGGTAAAAAAAGGCAATTTTACTTTGGTTTAAAATGAAAACAGCTGTTGAGATTCTGGGCCAAGTAGTGATTCCTGGCTAGTGGTGTTGGCAGCCGGTTTTTCACTACTTACTTTTAGATGTCAGATTATATTAAGTAAAACTTATATAAATCGATATAAAAACTTAAGTAAGTTAGTTGAGTATGCTTTATAATGCCTCTCTAGCAAGTGACAGGAGGGAGACAAATAAGGTTGGACAGGTGTGTGAGCTTCCTGATGCCAGAGAGTCTGCCCACGGGCTGTTGAGCAAGTACAAGTGTGTAAGATAGAAGGCTGTGTCAGGAATTGCAGAAACACCGGGAAAAGTTTCCTGGTCGTGGACTGAGTGGGACTAACAGGATTTCCTTGATAACTGGAATCACCTCCCAATTTTTGTTCAGTTTAACAGTTATGGAATGCTACATTTGCTTGCTAAAAATGGAGATTTAGCTCCAGCTTTGTTTCAGAGAATGAATACAAAATAAAAGTATTTCAGAATGGTACAGCCTGAACTATATCTATGAAAAAATATGGCCAAATCAGACACAGTCAAAAGAATGTCTGTTAAAGGATGTAGTGGTAATATTTGGCTGATACCCAGACCTTATATAGAAGATTAATGAAAAGTGCAGTTCCTAAATTAAGTTTATTGGTTATAAGCATCAGATTCTTGGAACTGGATTGCCACAAAGGCATAAGCTGACTAGTGCATTTTAAAATATATAATCTCTCTATTTAAGACTTAACAAAGACTGCTCTTTCTCTTAAAGGTTTCAGTTCTTCAGTCTACAACTGATCCTTCCAGGAAGCTTTGTGTAGCAAATACCCACCTATACTGGCACCCCAAAGGTAATTTTGGTACATTCCTGCACGTAGGATAACTGGGTTTGGAAAGGTTTTTGCTCTTCCTCGGGAGAATAGATTTCCTACCATTCTTTTGCAGCTATAGCCTTTTCTTCTGGAACTGAGGGTTTCCTGCCTTACTTCTAATCTAGATGAAATCAAGCCAGACTCCTAGGTCTGTTTATATATTTATTTTTCTGCTGTGCCTGGGAGTCAGTAGAATCCAGCTGAAAGCAAGGCGAGTCACATTACATACAATTCACCCTCTTGCCAGGAGGGCAACCAGATTGGGGTCCAGAAGCTGCGAGGAGAGATTCTTCTCTTCTCACTTCATTTTCTTTTGGTTCTGTGCCTTTTTGGGAATATTATTAGGATGGTTGCCATGAAATGGAAAATTGCTGCATATAGGTGTGAAAGCTTCAGAGTTCTTGCATGGGTGAGTTTAAGTTGAAATTGTCTAACACTCAAAAACTTTCATAGTCACAAACTTTAAAGGCCTCTTAATTCATGAAAACTATTCTAAAATTCAGGATTGCTGTTTCAGAGCTTATGTATGCTTAAATGAGCACCTCCAGTGCTGTTGTGCATTATTTGAAATCATACTTTCTTGTGTCCTTAGGTGGGAACATCCGTCTGATCCAAATTGCTGTAGCCATGTCTCACATCAAGCACGTAGCGTGTGACTTGTATCCCAGTGTCCCCGTCATATTCTGTGGAGATTTTAACAGCACACCCTCGTCAGGAACTTACAGTTTTATCAGCAGTGGTGGCATTGCTGAAGATCATGAAGACTGGGTCTCAAATGGGGAGGAGGAAAGGTGCAGTATGTCTCTAAGCCATCCTTTCAAACTGCTCAGTGCTTGTGGAGAACCTGCATATACAAACTATGTCGGTGGGTTTCATGGATGTCTGGACTACATTTTTATTGACAGAAATGCTCTAGAGGTTGAGCAAGTTATTCCATTGCCAAGTCATGAAGAAATAACAACCCATCAGGCTTTGCCAAGTGTTTCACATCCTTCTGATCATATAGCACTAATATGTGACTTGAAGTGGAAATAGAGTAGCTCTGGCATGGTGCTTTTGGAGATTTTCAAACAAGAAATTTAATTTAATGTTCTTCTGGGGAACTGAAGTTAGACCCTGACTTGTATGCTACTAAAAGGAAAGCCAAAATGATTAATGAAGATTTCATTAATTTTTTACTGGCTCTGCTGAATATTGTCACACTGTTCAGAATATTTGCATGACAATTTCCCCCTTTTTTATATGCTAATGGAAAAAATATATTGAAGTCAGGGTTTTGAAAATTGGATTATCATATACCTTTTTAGTGGTGTTTTTAAAGGATTAAGAATTATTTTGTTTAAAAAAAATGAAATTTAATCTGCTCTGTAAGACAGTATATACAAATTGAACCATACTTAATTCAGAAATAAGCACAGAACCCAAACCCAAATGGATTTAGTCGACTCCACTTTAATTAATGATAATTTAACTTCATAAAGTGTCTTGTTCAGTTACCATTACTATGGCACAACTTCTAGTAAATTTTTTGCATGAACAATGTACTTGTACCTACCAACTTCTGAAAAGATGTTCTTAATTATCAGGGAATAGACTTTCTGTCAGTAATCAGCCATGTTAAATTCAAAGCTCTGATTGATTTGGAAGCAATGTGTCTACTCACATAAAATGGGTAATGAGAATAATGTTAACACCTTGTGAAATTGTACTACATGAAGAAACACCATCTACTTTGAACATATGCTCCTTCTGGTTTGAGTCATCAGCAATAAATGATACTGTAGTTTAGGACAACCAGCTTTGGATGGGAGGGAGCTTTTTAACAATATCATCTGTTTTCAGGTGGGGAGAGATACAGAACAGTGTGGTGCATTAGTTGTCTGTGCCTAAATCTTTACAAAGAAACACAAGTGACTTGCAAACCTTTATCACAATGGTTGTATTTTGTTCCTCTCTTGCATACAAATACAGCCTGAATTTTTAAGTGTTTTTACGTGCATTTTTTCTTTCTAGAAATAGCCTTGTTTGCCCTATTTTGTAGGATGCAGGGAAGTGTATTTTATCCATACCTTCATTGAATGTGTTGAAGGGGGCTGAATCATTTTACAAGCTTCTTGCCCTGCGTCGTTAGAACACAGGAAACAAAAAGCATTTGGAAACCATTCAGTAGATCTTCCTCTTTCACCTAATAAAACTCCCTTTGTCAATTGCCTGTCACTGTTGTCAGTTTGGGGTTTTTTTTTTTTTTCTTCCATGGCAAAACAAGTCTGCCTGGGTTGATAGAAGCTGTGTACTCTCTACTTGCACACCTGCTCACCTCCCCTGCTTTCTGGTGCTCTGTAGCTGGCATGCACTCAACTGTTTGAACACTACTCACACCAGGAAGTCACTTTCAGGTGGGATATTTCCGAGGGTTGCTGGTGCTGTCTCTTGCCATAGTACTTGCTGTGCTGTGAAGGGTGGTGGTGTGCAGAAGCTTTCAAATATCTGCTCTTTTCTGTTACTTCAGTCTTGCATGAGTTGTCTGTACTCTCCTAGACTGCCAAGTTCATAATAAAAGTACCATTGATTCATAACTTCAAGATACAGGTGTGAGGAGAAAACCTTGCAAACAGAGTAAAAGCTGTAAACTCCCTATCTGGGCAAATAATTTTTACTAATTTAGTAAATAAGGGAACACTTATACCTGAAGATGTAACATTTGCAAGCATATGGCATCCTAAAGGGCAGAAAAATTAACTGGAAGATCTGGTCAAGAAATTCAGTATCAACACCACGGAAAACACTGAAAATGACTGCATTACAGCTGAGTCAGAAATGTAGAGGCCTACAAATTGTCAACTCTGGAAAAAAAATCAGGGTAAAAAAAAACAACTCTACTGAGTAATGCAGGCTTGTGGGCTGGCAAGAGCAATGTCTCAGTCACTTAGAACAGTAAGATTGCAATTGTGAAGTTTGGAAGTGAGATTGTATTACTTACATAGGCTAACTGAGCTCCCCTTCTAACTCCAAAGAACATTCTTTTCCTCATTTTTAAGTACCAATCCATTACAGCTAGATTCCAAACCCAAAACAAAAAATCTGTAACCTGTCCCTGGAACCAGAAGATGGAGCTGCTCAGAGAACACACGTACCTGGTGCTCTGCCTCCCGAGAAACAGCAGCTCCCTCCTGTTTGCTGTGCTGGCACTTGGGCTGCTGCCTGTGTCTCCCTGCAGACTAGGGAGAGGGGAGTGCACAGGGAAGCTGGAATCTGCAGGAAGTTAGTGGTGAGAACAAACACGGCACTGGAACAGGCCCTTGCACATGGCACATAATCCTCTACTGTGTTGAGGAGAAATTCAGCCTCGTGAGCTGATGCTGGGGAATCTCCAGACCCCATATCCTCCATTTAATTAGGAAACTGCAGCACCAGAGGCTGACTGCCAATAGCAGCAATGTGTCAGGAACCTGCTGCATGTCTGCAATGAGAATGCAGCACTAGGGTCTAGATTAGGAAAGGCACTGTTCAAAAAACCTGAGTTTTTTGGGGTAAAAGAACCCTTAGGTATACCTTTGGCCCAGAGCCCCCACGCTCCCAAAGTGTCTTTACATCTGTGTAAGGTAACAGATGGTGCTTCCTACTGCACAGACGTTGGTTTTTAACTCCCATTTTTGCTCCCCCTACACCTCTGGACCTTGCCCAGCAATTAATTCTTCCTCTCTAAATCACATCCAGAACCCACATTTGTACAAGACCCACTCAACTTGTCTCCATTTTATTTCATAAACCTAAACTCACCTGTACACGTTCCTCATCCAGCAATTGGAAAGCTCCGTGTCCTTCAGAGCAAAAATCTGGGTAGGATTTTCTTTGCACCTTTGTAAAAGGAAGATCTCTTTGCCTTCTACTTGGCTGCCTCGTTATCTCAGGAGAGAGAAATTTCTTCTTTCCTAGTGGCTCCTGCTGTGGACAAACTCATCACTAACAAGAACATTACAGAACTAAGGGCACTCAAAACACTGAGCTTCTGAAGGCAGCAGGCCTGGCACATTATTAGGCTCTGGGTATTGTGAAATGTTTACCTGTGTATTTGATACGTACAAAATCAACCAAGTTCTGCCAGATCCTTCAGACTGGTCTGGCAACTTGGAACTCCTATTCTTCTTTCCCCTGACCATATCTGTTCAGACAAAGGGGTCTCTTCTCCTCCTGTGACAGTACTTGAATTCTCGCACATCTCTTGTATCATTGGTATTTTTGAAAGTTATAATTCAAGCATTAAGTAAAGTACTTCTATGTATCATGATAAAGCAAACAAGGATGCCAAATATGATTGAGAGAAGGACAAAGAAAAGGGAGTAGAAAAATGGCATGAAAAAAACAAGAGAAAAAATACCCAGTGTACTAAGGCATGTCAAATTAATTGCGTAATTGCCTTGTTTCTCATATTCTTGGCATAGAAAGAAAATGGTTTCCTACCTAGTAAGAGGAAAGGCCTTAAACATTTCAGTTTTGGCAGCTCAGCTTTATTCATAAATCCAATGGCAGCATATGGAATGTAATTTCTTAAGTCTGCGTTCTTGACAAGGGTGGGGAAGACGTACTTGGACAAGGTGATGTGCAAAGTTTCATCATATTGCACTCAAACTGCCCTTGGCCAGACTTTTATAGAAGGATTTCTTAGACTATCAAGGGACTAATAACTGGGCTCTGAACTTTCACTACTGGCAAAACCCAAACCAATGTTTTAGACAACCTGGGCTATTCTTGTAAGGAATGAAAAAATGAAAATCATGCATGTACTTAATATTCAAGAAATAAATTGTGTCACCATGGTCAAATAAAAGAAAACCCACTCATTCTTCAGTATTTTGCTCTCTATAGTTAAGCTGGCCATCTGACACACTGAAATAAAGCTTCCTGCACACAAATATTACTTGACTAACTCCCCAGTGCAGTAGAACTTAGCCATTACATAAATTACAGCTACTGGAGCTCAGGATTTCCTGTCACTACAGTGAATGAGGAATACAGTCTCATTAGCAATCTCATGCCTGTTCAAGGTCTTGAACTTTGGGGACAGCAGCTCAGTTCATGTATTTGACTTCTGATAGGGAAATGACAAACCATGTTAGTACCTAAACTCTTAACAGACCTGAGAAAATTGGATGTTCATGGGAATTTCATTTTCCTCTGAAGAACAGGGCTGTACATTGTTACTGATATACAACCTTGACTTTGTCTTACTGCATTTCAGCGCAAGTTGTAGCCTTAACCCTCATGCAGACTCCATCACTCTTAAATGAGGCTCAAGATCTTCATTACTTTCTGACTTTGAGAAATTATTCATTTTATAGCAGAATTACACCTACTGATACAAAAACCCAGTCATGATGACTTTGAAATATGAACTTCATATACACATGCTGCAAATGAAAAGCATAGTGGCTCAACAGAGCTCACCTAAACCTGAATACTTAGTCATTTAAATAATTAAATCTCTACCAAGCAGAATGTTTCCTTCATGGTAATAGGCCTAATTGAAGTATCTACTGTTTCATTTAAAGACTATCTCTAAATGTGTAACAAGCATTGTTTATTTTAACCCACTGGGACTACAAAAATCAACCTGTATTAGAGACAAGCTGTCTCTTCTGAACAAGGTGTACCTTTTAAGGTTTAATTCAAGGAATTGCACTGCTAGAAATGTACACATCAACAGCTACTGATAAATGCATGGGCATATCAGCTTTGGTTAATAAGTAATCAGCAATTCATTAAAGGTGCAGGCAAAACCCTTCTCACCTTACACAGTCTCCTGGGCTTCCGTTACACACTAAAGACATTTAAGGACTGTATTCAAAAACTCTGGAATATTCCCTGCTTATCTGTGCTCACAGTAACAGCACCTCCTAAGAACTTAAACCTCACTTACAGCAGAAGCTGCCCAGGAAGGTGTTCTGAACCAAAACTAGCTTGAGTTCACTAGATCTTGTCACTGGGATTTCTTGTAGCAAGAGTAACCAGACCTGGGTGGAAAATGAGAAGCGCTTCGCCTAAAACTGCAACAGAATCATGCTTTGGGTTCTAAAGACATCCCATCAATAGGACAGCACATTTTAGTTGGAGGGTTGAGCAAAATTTGCTTCTATACAGCAGATAGGCAAGAGAAAAACAGATTCTAAACTACCCATTAGCAGCAGCCTCAAAACACAATTTATGCCTTTTGAACTACAAAGGTGTAAGGGGACGGAAATATGAAAACAGACAGTAGCAGTTGTATAGAGATGATTTTTGGGGGCAATTATCAGCATTATTATAATATTTGCTATATCCCCATATAAGCACTCAGGTTACCTTCCCAGCTAGCCACCAACAGAATGTGTGACTCTCCTGCTGGGACCCACACAGGTTTTGACATGTAGATAAAACTATGAAACAGACATGCATGCTTTTCAGACAGTTCAAATTTGTTTTATTACAATTTTTAACTGTTAGTATTTTCATATCTGGACATCTTGAAAGGAATTTTAGATTTACAACTTCAAAAGACATTACAGAATTATGTAAGCCCCGATGACAGCTACTCTACTGCACTGTATACAACTTGGTTGCCTCCCTTCCATGTCCCACTCTACACAGCTCCACACAAGTGAAAATCTGAGACTGGTGTTCATATTCAAGCTGCAGGAAAGCTCAGTATATGGAGAAAAAATAAGTGATAATTTGCATTCAACTATTTCAGGAATCAAGAAGAGCATACACAGAACTATACATTTTATCATTTTATTAGGAATAATTCCAAGTGGGTTATGAAGAAACTAATCCATTGAGTTTGATGAATTTTCCAAAATTTCCTTATGAAGATATGTTCACCAACAAACAGTAAAACTTCAGCAGAACTATTATACACTGGGCAAAAATAGTCAGGCTGATACCAAAAAGCAACATGCAACATAAAAAAAAAGATACAATATAAAGGAAGACAATCTGCTGAATATTAAAAACAACCTCAACATGAGCTCTTCGCAACCAGCACAGAACTATTCTACCCATCAAATCCAATTCACACATAGGCAAGTTGGGCTGACAGAACCCAAGGATTAATAAAATGTTCCTCAGTGCAGTAGATTTGTATAGTGTTTTAGAGCATTTCCTTGGCTTGGAACAAGCAGTATTAGGAAATCTTTTTGGCAAGGGACAGAAATAAATATATACGGAATGCTACATTTTTAAATCAGCAGACTGTCTGAGGAATGAAACAGGGCATCAGTAAACTAAGAGTAGCAGGGAGAAAAAAAATTAAAACATTAATTTATTGGGGCTCAGAGAGTATTCAAAACAGATCTTAAAGATGTCACAATAACTATATTCAGGCATTTAGGCTAACAAGGGGAATAAAATCAGAAGATACACTTTTTCCAAGTTAAGGAGATTTTTACCCAAGCATATTGCTACCTTTGCAACATGTAGCTCGGTAAACAATAATTGGCAACGAAACAAGTTGAAACGCTGTAATATCCTGCCCAAACATCAGTTCCAGATACTGTAATAACCAAGATGCAAACTAATTTTGTTGTAACAAGCCTAGACCACTTATATCAAACATGTCCCTGGTGAAAGAGTCATCCAGTTGGAATTAGCGTTTTGAGAGTTCATTTGACAGCCAGTCAAGTCCCTCATACAGACCAGTTCCTTGCGTAGCACAGGTAGCCTGGACATACCACTGTTAATGTAGAACACAAAAATAAAATTTAAATGCTGAAGAAATGCAAGCTAAGTTATGACTGCATGCTCTTTAGTGTTGTTATAACTGTTATATCAGTGTTCTTTGAATACTGCTTTGTGCCGTAAGGAGAGTCAGGATTGAATGAACAGTGTTTTTAAAAATGTTGAGAAGTACATGTAGTGTAGAAGAGGTTCAGACACAATCCAGAAACTCAAGAGTTGGCCTGGTAAAGGCTACAACATAGTTCAAGGCATCAAGAACAAATACAGAATTTGTATTTGGTTTTCATGCTGAAAACTACTTCTTGTCTCTGAAAGACTGCTCTTCAGGAAGTGAACATGAATTCTCTCCATGAATGGACCTCTGAAACAGCTTCTATGGTCAGGATCTTAGTGTGTCAACACAGACACTCAGATTACAAAAGGTGGGATGGTTAATGTGAAGCAAACCTGTGTCTCCTAAAGCTTGAGAAGATGGAATCTAATGCTTCAGAAGCTGTGTAATTTTCTCCTGGAGGTGGGAAGGCAGAATGCATTTGTTCTCCCACAATACTGAGAAAACAGGAAAGCCTATCACATACTTTGTGAAATGCTGGATGCCTGTATTTCAATGGCAGACTAGAGTGTTTGTATATTTTCAGAAAAAAGGTGAGAAATGAAACACATCAACAGCTGAATGCACTGGATTACACCTCTAAGGACCTGAATCATGCATTATAAAGTTTAACAGCAGGTGTGTGCCTCTTTCTACAGAAAGAGGTGAAAACTACACTCTCCCTTAGAGGAAAGTTATGATCTATAATAGAGGGAGAAAAGAGTTGAGCAGTCAGGAAGTCGAGCACTTACAGTTCTGTTACGCAGAGACTGAAGGCCTAGTTTGTCTGTCATTTCACTGATTGCCATGGCATTTGGCAGGTCCTGTTTGTTTGCAAACAGAAGCAGCACTGCATCTCGCAGCTCATCCTCCTGAAGCTAACAGAAAAAACAGGCATGTTATTCAATTACCTCAGTTAAGCAAGTCAGTTACTTCAAGAAACACCAGAAAAAAATCGAAATACTGATTTAAGAGTTGTAAACATTTTCATTCTTGCTCCTGAAGTCATTAATAAGTATTGAGTGAAATTTAACTAGTGTACAACAGAACTCCTGCAATTAAGGAAGCCACCTTTCAATTTAAAAAGTTTAAATTTACAGGCACCTACATGATGAAATATTCTCTAGCACAAATCAATTCTTCCAAAATTCTTTTTCTGCTGCATTTCTATCAAGGTTTCGTTAATGAAAGGTTCTGACACATCATTAGTTCTCTACAGAGTGGAAATTACAACTCGGTGCACTATGTGACCCAGAATTACCAGCTGAATACAACATGCACTGTACAGACTCCCTAAAATCTTAAAATCCTAAATCTCTTAGGGAACCTGACAAACATTCAAAAACAAGGTAAGTCAGTCTAACAATGATACTTTAGAAGATATTGACATTTACCATTTTCTGCAGCTCTTCTGCTGCTTCCTGGATTCTCTCTCTGTCATTGCTGTCTACCACAAAAATGAGGCCCTGTAGAAAGTTAAGCAGATTTGAAAAAAACCAAGGTAAATGTGTAGCACTATTCTAAAACCACCAAAATACTTATATTGAATATTGTGATTGCTTATCTAAGAAAGGGGACAAATTTCTGTTTAAATAATGCATGATGTCTGTCTGAATAACTACTCAAGTATCAACTTCAAAATAAAGTTAAGGGAAAAAAATGCAGCAAAATTACATAAACTAACTCTTCCCCCTCCCCTTTCACTCACTGTATTGAAAATCACAAGTGCTTCACCATCTCATATTTCACTGAAAAAACCCAAACCCTTAAAGTATTCCTGGATTTGTTTTAAAAAGTTTGTATCAAACAGTACTTCTAATGGCATCTCTGTTATTCAAATGTTCTTCTTACACTTACAATTTACTCTTACCCTTCAGCCTGAAAACCTTGCTTTTATCATTCTCTTCAAGGAAAGAGAAGTATCTTCTACAAGTATTTAGTAACAGGACAGTAATAAGGAACTGAAATTAAGAATTACTCTATTCACAACAGTATGGAAGTGCAAGGTCCCCTTTGTCAATCCAGACCCCTATATTTTTATGCACTGATCATATGCATCATGCTGCACACAAATCATGGAAACAATTCTATATTCAACACACACACACAAAAAAAAAAACAAAATCAAAAAAAACCACCACTCAAACAAACTCACTCTAGAAGTTTTCTGATACTAATAAAGCAACTTACCTCACGACTTGTGAACCAAAGGTATCACATTTATGTCCCAAAAAACTGACTGCAGTCACATCAGTGTGAAGCTGGCACTTCCCAATCAACTGGTAACAAGATCTTTTACCATATTTTAGATGCTCAGCTTACTAAAAACACTGATTTTAGACAGTAAAAGCTATATGTTTTAAGAGTTCCTCACAACAAACTAGTTGCTCTGGCACATTACAGAACACTGGTAGATCCTAAAGGACTTGATCCTTGAGAGGCTACACTCACAACTAGGTTTGAAGCCTTCAGGGGAACAAACTAGCTTCAACTAGAATAAAATCTGGGTACCCTCAGAAGTTGGAGGAAGCAGTGCAGAGCCTTTCCGAAAGAAAGAAAACAACTTTCCATATGAACTCTACAAAACACAATGAGGCTTTACAAAATAGGTCTTTTAACTACTGCCATCCGAGTACTCTTACCTGTGTGTTTTGGAAATAATGTCTCCAGAGAGGTCTAATTTTATCTTGACCACCAACATCCCAAACTGTGAAACAAATGTTTTTATATTCTACCGTCTCCACATTAAAACCTAAAAATGAAGGAGTTTAGAAATTAGAAATAGTTAATTCTAGTGTTAAAACATAATTCTAACCACGTTAAAGGTAGATACTTCCTATTCTATCCACGTTAAAGATAGATACTTCCCAAGGTACACTTCTCCCAAATACATATAAAATGGCTTATCAATTCTGAATTGGTAAATCAGGAAGAAAACTGACTGAAGGGGGGTAAAACATGAATCACTTAAATCCAAGTCCAAGTGGCTGAGCAAACCTTTCAGCACAAACGGCGAGGCTCATGGTGTTTGGGGGAAGTGGTGCTACTGATCTGGTTCCTGTCCTCCTGAGCACCCGCTGCTGGCCATGGTCAGGAGCTGCATGCTGCTCTGGGTGCCTCTCTGGTCGGACACAGTTCTGTTACAGCACTACCAAACTGTTCCTGTTTGTCTTGATTCTTATTCTAACTGCAAAGACAGCAAATCCCTGCACCCTTCGGAGGCCTGACAGGTTTAGAATAACAAGAATAAAGATATTAGAACTGATGATCTTACCGATAGTGGGAATTGTGGTGACAATTTCTCCTAGTTTCAGTTTATAAAGAATGGTTGTCTTACCAGCAGCATCCAAACCAACTAGAGGGAAGAGAAAAATTGCTTTAGTTCACAAACTGAACTACAACCTGCTAGTTTAAAAACATGTCATTTTAAATGCAGAGTACTGTTTTTTTTTTAATGAGAACAACTTATAAACACTCTTAACTCATTGCTGATAAACTACTGTGTGCTCTTCCCCCATCTCCTCTACCCAGCACTGAGAGAGAACAAGTCATGAAGAAAACAAAGCTCAGTAAGATGCTTCCATTCACAACCTACAGGCTCACAAGTTTCTAGTAATCTTCCCTAGTATTTGTGTTAATTAAGCTTTATCACTCATGTTGAAAGTTTCTTCTGCATACATCAGGAAGATTTTAACAGCCCAGCAACAGTCTACAAGCAGCACATGGTTTCTATCTGATCACACATCTGTTACTTCAGTGTGCTGGGGAAGGCCTCACTCAACCTCCTGCAAAGCTCAGCTTCACAGGCACATGGACCAAGTGAAGCTGGCACTAGACATGGAAGACACTTCTTGTGCCTTGTTCCAGCCTCTCCTCCCTTTGCTAAGACATTTCTTTAGCACTGACAAAACCACATACACCAGGAATCTCTCATCATCCCTCCACCAGACACACAGGGGCTGTAGGTCTTCTTCAGGCTATCATTTCCACACAGTGGGATCCACTAGGATGCTTCCATTAGGAGTCTCCTCCTCATGACTGTTGGTCATTACAGAACTTCTGCACGAAAATTTGCTCTTCCGTTTCTAAAACAAAACTGAAGCTTGCTGGTTTTCAATGTAACCTATGAGGTAAATATGGGATCCTTCAGAAAAAAAAATAAAATGAAGCCTAAAAGATACTTTTTAGACATATCACCAACACTGCAAGCATACACTGCAGTTTTCTAAAACTCTGTGTGAAATTGCTTATTGTTAAGCATTTTAGAACACATAAATGTAACTCAAAATAGAATTCTTTACATTAGAACCCAATATCTAGCACACAAGCACCTCCATAAACAGCAGGTACTAAACACCACAGCACAAAAGGGCTATCTTTTGTCAGTAACATTTTGCCCAAACAAAAATACACCCCATCAAAGGAATTAATTAATACTTATGCAAGAAACCAAATGCTATCCTCATTTTATACGGATAACACACATTCTTGAACATTCTGAATTAACTTCCTACTCTGCAACTGCTATATATTAAGCTTTAAGTGGTTGCCTATTTAAGACTTGGCTATTATTAACAAAACTAGCATTGCAAAAAAAAAAAAAAAACAACCTGATTCAAAATTACCTGCTCATTCAGAATGAAACCAAACTCTTGAAAAACCTCCTTTTTCTCAACATCCAAACTGCTGTTGCAGCAAACTAACTTTAAAAATCTGTAATTGTCCTATATTCTAATAGTGTGCACAGGATTAAACATACCAATGCAGTTTTTCTTTGGTAATGTCATTACATGTTAAAAAAAATTTTAAAAAGTTGTTTTAATTCTTAATGTCATGACAGCATGAAAGAAAGGGGTGGGGTGAGAATCCACCATCAAAACCAAAGCTCCTTGACTCCCCAAATGTTCAAAATGTAATTTAAGGCATTTGAGTTTGCTATTGTTTAAGTGTTGGTCTCCTTCAGAACCACACACAGTCATGAACAAAAAAAGCCACGGTGCAGCAGAAGTTACACAAGAACTTGCAAGTCATGGAACTTGTACATAAATGGCACAATTTTCCCCACACCCATTAAGGGTCAGGTCACCTTCCAAAACCCTCTAAGCCGCCTTCAGAACCCTCAATACTCCAGCTATGCTGAAAACCAATGTTTTTAAAGCACAGTGCTTGAAACCCAACACTGTTTTCACCCAGCTCAGCCTCAAGGAAACACTTGTAGGACGTGTAGATCTTCTAAGAATGTATAATGCCTGTATACGATACGACAGGGTTTTTTCCTAGTAAATGAATACTAAGATAATTTAGTGAACCAATCAGAGTTACAACTGTTACTCAAAACCCTTCTCTTATTGCTCTCTACCAAAATAATTACTCCATTATCAATGTAACAAACACTGACAAGATCTGTTAAAATTAACAATGCAAGAAAGATGCCCACACAAACTGAGTGTGTTTGAGGTTTATACTAACAACACAGACAAAGAAAAAAGCTAATCTCATTCCAAAGAATATACACAGGATACCAAGATCCATTTGAAAACATGACTGAGAGTTCAGAAATTAGAAACTAGTCAAGAATTTGGAACTACTTGCTATATTATGAAAACATTGCCCCAGTTACCCCCATGCAGCTCAGTGGAGCTGGTAGAAGGCTACAGTGCCCATGTTAGCACAAAGCCCAGACTTTGCTGAAATCCACTCTTGCCCACAACTCTTGATTAAGCTGCTGGACTTTGCACTGAGTTAAGGGGTTATGGGTACGTATTTTCTTCTTCTGACTTCACACTTGAGGCAAAAGCTTAACTGAGGGAAGGACCTTATGCAAATCCCCCTGACCCTATTTGCAAGAACTGCCTCTTTTGGCCAAACTGCAAACGTTATGAAGTCTAAAGAAGCAAGTCATGAAAAGCATAGCCTTCATTCCTATTTCTAACTCCAATTTGCAATTTACCACCCTTTAAAAAAAATTCAGAGCAGTAAATCACATCTAATCTTTTGTGCTGGTAGGAAGTGTAACTATTGCTTTTAGTAATCCAAGAATAAACACATTTACATTTGAACTGGAACACTATATGTAAATATATGAACTACTTCACCAAGATTAAAAGGCACATCTTTAATCCCCAAGCAAAGTAAATTTCCAGTTCTACATTTGCACTGATTCCACTGCCTGACTGACCATTATCAAGACCAAGGTGTAAGAGACTCAATGAAGGGTACAATGTTAAGCAATTGTGCTGCTAAGCACCAAGACAAAAGGGAGGCACAGACCTGTATTTGCAGCCATTCACGAATCAAACATCCTCTTCCTCCAGCTGGAGAAAAAATATCTATAGTGCTCTCAGGCACTGGTAAAATCACTGTGCTTCTAAGCCCTTTACTCCTCTTAAAGAGTGTTTATTCACAGCCTGTCAGTTGTGTTTCTAAATCTCAAGCTTCTAGTTCACTTGTCCCTAGGAAGGAACATCATCCCTGACCACATCACATCCTTCGTTAACCAACTTCCTGCTTTGGTCACTGCTGGCTGAATGTCAAGCTGCCTCTGTTGTCACAGCATAAAACTTCATAAACACTACAGAAAGCCAACAGCGTGCAAACCAACAGCTGTCTAAAACAACACCCACCCAAATAAAAACCAGCTCAATGACTGAAATCTGCTACAGTGACACACTTCCCAAAGAATCCAACATTTTCCACCCCATAATTAATAATTACCTTGGTATTTGAAGTTCTTCAGTTGTTACTATGTCAGTTAACACTTGCTCAACTACACCAAGACACAGACACTAAATTATGATACTGAAAGGTGCACAGTGAATCCGTATCTTTTTTTCAAGGACAAAAAACCATCAGTGGAGATTTCACAGACAGGTACATGCAGGGTTAGGACTCAGTGTTTCTACCCTTAATGCCCCAGTTGCCTAATCTGACTTTCAGACATTCAGCCCCATCCCACAATTCTTTCTTTTCCCTCATGTTAAGCCTATTTATAAATACAATGTGTGAATCTTCTTTTCATGCATTTCTTCCAAATAGTAACTTAATATTTTTGAAAAATACAAGTGTATATTTTTAAAAAATAAAGTTTCAGTAACAGTATAACATTAAATATCTACTTCTCATCAGAAACGGAATCTGAAAACATAAAAAGTGAGTGCTGTTGGTAATGGTTCCTGATGAGAAATACTCAAATTCTGCAGAACTCAATAACACAAAGTCTGTTTTAGAAACTAAATTAATTCGAATTTATCTTCAAGTCTGCAGAAACAGAAGAAAGGAAAGGAAGTTAGAATTATAAATTAATTATCTATTGATATCAACTCACATAATATTCTTTCCCTAAGTACTTTACCCCATAAAGTTATTTCTTAATTGGTGTTCTACATATAGAAACTGAAATGTTTGGCCTTGTACAGCCCCATTTTCAAACCATACACTGAACATCATAACCTTGAGGAAAAGTTTTAATTCTATCCCACTATTCATTCAGACATCTCTCCTCAAAGTGCTGATACATGATGTAGAATGCAATGAAGAGGTTATTTTTTGTGTTAGTTATACACAAATTATGTCACATTCAGTGTAACATTCTGTTTCTAAACATCCAGTTTATGTCCTATAACACACTCTCACCACAACAGACCCAAGTTCTACTCTCCTATATCACCTAATAAATACAGTGCTGTCCTGTGCCCTGATCCAGCCCTGCATTTTAATACAAGGTTTTAAAATAATAATAAAAAAAGAAATACAAAAATAAATTCATCTGAACTGACTGCCAGAAAGGGCACCTGCCAAAGCCATCTCTAACCTACACTCGACCTGATTTCCTACCAATGAAGAGCCCTGCAAGTGGTTTAGATCTGTATGACATCACTTTCCTGTTTTCAGTACTTGGCAAAAAGTAACAGAACTAAAATACCACAGACACTGCCTCATCCACAGTCAAGCTCACTTGAAGACTTGCCTTCATTCATTAAGGGTCATATGAAGAGTCTGGTTCTTAGGGAGACAACCAAATCATCTCCTTGAAACCAACACATGTACTAAGTTGTCTTGAAGACTAAAATCACTCAAATTATTTTGAAACAGATGAGAGTCTCTAACTTCAAACAGATAAGACACAATAAAAATTACTGGGTATGCAATAATGAACTTTGCCATCACAAAAGGTACGGAGAACTCGAAAGATTACAATTTTTAAAAGCTGCACTACTGTGTACATATCCAGGCAGCATTAGGGATGGGTGTGTGCCAGGAAGTTTCACAGTTAGAACCCACTCCCCTTGCTGGCTATATCCAAATGAGCACTTTATTTGTTTCCTTAGGACAAGCTCCTTCAGCCAACGGCCACGAACCAAATTCCATCCACTTTGGTAAGAGAATTTGAGAAAAATTTAGAGGCTAAGAACTGTTTGTACATAAAGCTTGCAGGGGTGGGTAGGTGGGTGGAAGAAGGCAGGGAAGAACTCGAAGTGGAGGAGGAAATACCAATGCAGTATGTGCTGGCTTTGACCTTTTGAACTGTAATCTGAAAGTGAGAATCTTCAAGAGCCACTGGCTTCAACTCCTACACAGTCCGTATCAAGGGAACAGATAATTTCAAAATAAATGGATATTAAAAAAAAATCATTATGGGGGGAGACAGTAAGACTAAGCAAGCACTGCAGGAGCTGCCTAGAGGGCTTTATTGGCTTGCACACGAGGCACAAAACTAATACCCACAGAGGCTATAGCGAAACGCCCTTTCCCAAGAATCAGGATACAGACACTACAGCTCCCTACAGCTGCCGAAAATCGGCCATTATACGGCAGTTCTTACGCCCCTGGCGCTGCACACACTCGGCTTTGTCACACCCTGCTCGCCGAGCCGCAGCGC
>VXBQ01013274.1:1047-23452 GCA_013400175.1 Phainopepla nitens | reverse complement strand
CGCCCCGCGCAGCTTCCGGGCGGCGCGGGGCACGCCGGGCGCGGGCGGGTCCGCCCCGGCCGCGGGGACAGATGGCAGCCTCGGGAACGCGCCGCTCGCTGCCGCCGGCCGGGGCACGGCAACAGGCTCCGCTGCCAGCACGCAGGGAGACACTGGCGAAACCAGGCCTCGGCGCTCCAGTAGCGACAAGGACATTTAATTAAAAAAAAAAACATAAAAAACCCAAAGACAACCCTCCCTCCCCCAAAACTCTAAATCGCAAAGCGAAACAAACCAACAAAAGGCAGCGCTGTGACACATTACTATTCGTATACCATTATAAATGGTGTATATGTATATGAATATCCCGTACTGCAATAAGTGTGGGCGGCCCGGGGGCCGAGCTGCAGCACGGCGGGAGCGGCAGCGCGGCACCCAGCTGCTCGGCCACAGGCCCCTAACCGCGGAGAAAACGTCAACGTTACCCTTTACTAAAGAAAAACAGCGTTTATGACCTTTATGACAGGAGTCCTGAACCACATCCCAACATCTCACTACTAAGCCAGACAACTGAGGCTGTTCTTTTCATAGAATCATTAAATGGTTTGGGTTGGAAGGGCTGGATCATTTCATTCCATGCTCCTGCCGTGGGCAAGGACCTTCCACTAGACTAGGTACTCAATGCCCTGTCCAACTCCACCTTGAACACTTCCAGGGATGGGGCATCCACAACTACGCTTAGGTATCATGTTGAAAACCTTATTCTAATTCTAAATTATGTTCTTCTGAACCCAAAACCTGGTGTAAATTAAGATGGAAAATTGTATTTTTATAAAAGAAATAAATCACATTAGATCTAGCTTGTGCCTAAGCTGTTAATATGATCCTGATCAACCATGAAAACTATGAGGAAGCTGTAATCTAAGGAGGCCAGTTCTAGGTTTCCAATACTTACCTATCCTCTGTTCAGAGCATTCAGTATTTACACCTCTTCTTTTTGGGCTAGGGCAGTTAAGCTTCCCTGTGCTTGAGGACACTTAGTTTCTGGATCTCCAAGCTGGCCTATTCTTAGTGCATCTGGGTTGTTAATAGATACCTTTCCTGCACCATTCCAGTTCTTTGATTACAATCTAACAAACACTTGCTTTAGAATCCAGGCCCTGCCCTTTGCTTTGCTGAGGATCCTGCAGCTCTGTCATATTCCAGCCCTGATGTGTAACCAAACTACAACACCGCTCCATCGCGTGTCTGGTCAGCTCCGGGGTACAGCTTCATCAGGCAGCAGTCCTTGCAAGCTGAACAGCTCTGCTTACACAGGAGAGGGGAAAAACCAAGCAAACCAAACACCCATCATCTAAGTCACGTAACTTCCAAAGGAAAAAAAAAATAAAAATCAAACTCTTTATTTTTGTTTAAAAAAATACGTATTTGCAGTCATGTGCTAGTTAGCATAGTTGTTACCAGTTTACATGGTTCCAAGAAACAACACAGTGCTCCAGGTTAAATAGCTAAGATCATTTAGGGTTTGAATGGCCACTTAATAATTTCTGGTTTAGAAATGCTTTCATCAGGGCGTAAAAAAAAAAAAAAATTTGTAAGTTAACAATTAATGCTGAAGTGGTATAGTTTAAGTAATATAATAGATACATTAAACTTCTGGTCATGAGCAATTGTATACAAAACATAACAGTATTAAAATACATTATTTTCATAAAAATACTGTTGTGACATTTTATATCTAAATAAGACATTTTTAGAAAGATGGTATGAAATATTTGTTATACAAAAGCATATTCTTATAGCAGGATTATGTCATAAGAGTTTAAAAATTCTATCCAAGCACTTAAAAGCAGAGTGTTGTTTTTTTTTTAATAACTGTGATCCACTTGACTTATAAAAGTATATGCTGTGTGTACACTACAGCATTATGTTTACTTGAAACTGGTCAAAGTACAACACTGCATGTGGAGCAGCTGAGTTGTTATATACCACTGAAACTTGTTCAAGAAGATAAACATCCCATTCCTGTTGCTTAATATGCAAGAGGAACTTAGTCTTTATGCATGTCTGCTGTATTCACATACTGAATAATTTCATGCTACAATCTTTTTTTTGCCCGTCTGACCTGTCCAGAGGCTTTTTTTTCAGCTGAAGCCAACATTTTGTCCCTCCAGCCTCATCACCTCCTCAAACACCTGACTGGGTAAGCTAAAAAATAATAAAGTTAAAAATGATAACAGGAGCTGACTGGTATGATCTCCAAGTGAAACAGACTGTATCAGCTAACTCTACCAGAATCACCAATTTTACAATCCCTATTAGAACACCACAGTATTTATTTCCTGTGATAATACTGCATGCTTCCATTTACACCAGTGATCCAGCTGAAATCCTGGATGGCAGCAGTTTAAAACCACAAGTTAGGATATAATTACTTTAAGGCGTGTAAGAGCACCCTGACAACTGATATTGAGTGGAAGAGACTTCTCTTCAGGAAATTTCTGTCAGCTGCCTTCTTGTCTTTAAAGATGCTAAATCAGTATCATTTTGGAAAGATGAAAGAAGGAGAAATGCAGGAAGTTCAGAATGGATCTGATCATTTCAGCTGTTCCTGAAATGGTTTTAAAAGCTGTGATTTACCAATAAAATACCTCAATTATAAGGCATTCTGGCCAAATCACCAAGATGTCAGTTGGACTTACCACTAGCTAAAAACTAAAAGAAAAAAACAAAAATAATCAGATACTACATCAACAGGACAGTACAGGATCAATATTGCCTACCCCTGAGTAGGACTGGGAATAGCAGCACCAATTGGAAAACATTCTGCAATGCCAGCACTGCACTGTAGTCCTATGCTGTGGCACAGCTTCATATGCCCACAGATTATTCTTTAAGAGCACTTATTTCAAATAGAATTAGACATCAGAATCCCTTTAGTTGCATTGGTATTGAAATGGAAAAAACAGTGAAAATTAGTACGGTCCATGTGTAGTGTTAATGAACTGGTTTAGAGCTGTGTTCCAAACTTGGAAAGCCTCTGTCTTCTGTGAGACTACTTGCCTTTTGGTTTTCAGCACCAAAAAAGCCCAGCAGGAATCATGTTGTGCCAGTTTTGAGCAAGATGTCCTGTAAGTCATCTGGCAGTGCCAGTATAATATCATTGATGTGTGTCTGCAGCTTTTTCAGCGTGTCAGTTTTCACAGGAAGATGTTCTCTGTCAGCCTGCAACTGCAAAGGTACCAGAAAACAGGATTCGTACTAAAAATGCAAGTTTACCTTAAGAAATATCAAAGTCATGCATTAGAAAATCTGGAAAATGAATGTTTCATTTGCTGACTGAGTAGGAGTTTGGACAAGAGCAGGTCTCCTCAGCAACCACACAACAGTGAGAACAACACTGATTTGGACTTTCAGAACTAACAACAAAATTTGGTTTTCTTCTTCCTTGGAAATTCAGGTAAGTCAGAGAGTTTCAACTAATTAAAAAAAAAAAACAAACCAGCAATATAATGCTTCGAGCATAGCCAGATGATACCGGGAAGCCAAATAACTTTTTAGGCATTGCCAAAATTGACTGGTTTTGTTTTTAAAGCCTGAATGAATGATTGACTTTTTAAACTACCAAGATCATGAAGAATATTTTCATTTATAAAATGAACAGTACTTGCAAAACCAACTACATGGTGCTTTTACGTAGCTAAGTCATGTTCCATTCAGCTACTTACCAGTTTATTTTTTAACTTTAAGACAAGATCCACTGTTTCTACCTCAGTATGCTTCTGACTCCAGAAAACCAAGTTCTAAAACAAAAAAAAAAAAAAAATTAGGCATTGAATTATTTATGGTTACATATATAATTTTCAAAAGAGATCTTAATCTATACCTAACATTCAGAATAGGTATTTTCCTTATTCCTATTCATTTTGCTAACCTCATTTTACTCTGTACATGTCTTTACTGTGAACTGCAAAATCTGCTCTATTTGCATATTTTTGCAGTTCTTCACAGAACAGCAAATTGCACACAAACACAATACAAATAAATTAAAGGGGAAAAAACGCTTCCAAACAGGCTTGGCTTGAGAAAGAGCATGTACAATGCAAAATGGCAGTGAATGATTACCAAATCAGAACTGCCAGCACAATGCAGTATTAAAGCAGTTCAGGGCAGTGCTTACTGTTTCTAGGGCATTAAAGGAGATCACAGTTGATAATTGGTAAGATACAATCAAGTGAATTTTCTTATGGAAGTTCTGCTCCCCTACTCCTTTACAACTCACCTATGAAAGACATTTTTTTGTTCATGTACAAAGGAACATTTCTTTTGTGGATCAAAAGAAAAACCAAAAAAGGAACAGAATCGGTAATAAATTTCTAACACATTTCCTTTTCTTGATTAAGTTAAAGTCAAATACAGTTGGATGGAGTCTAAGTTGTATAACTGACCTGCAAATTATTTGGTCTGCTCTACTTCTGTTTGGATTTGCTACATTTGTAGTGTTTGGGAATTGACAAGGTAAGGGATAAAAACAAATGGCTTTTGAGAAATAACCAGAGCAATTTTATCTGTTTGTTTTAAAGTCGTGGTGTTGCCTTACTTTGTTTTTGTTCCTCCTATTCCCTCTCTGGCTGTACAACATCTTCTCCTCTTGCAATTTCTTTCTCTATCAATTGTTCCAACTCAAATTATATTTATACCTACTTTGGCTTCTTAATTAAGGAATGGATCTTACAACATTAAATATTTACGTGGCATTTTGTTATATATAAACAGACTTCACATCTAAGTTTTCCATTACGATGGATCAGTTGTAGGCTTATTTACTATCTAATCAGCTGTCAATTAGAATGGCAAATTAGCTGAATTTTTACCTTTAAAGCTACAAACTATATCATAACTGAAAATATGTTGTCAAGGATGCCAAGGATGGAAGCTGACTAGAATAATATTGTCAAGTAAAAGGAAAAAGCTTTTTTGGGAGGTGGGTGTGTGTACTGCATTTTAAAATACACAACAAAACAAAAAGTACTACAGGTAGGTTTTACAAACAATGACAGTTGTTATGACAAGTGAATTGTATCTCATTGTTCTCTTGCTGTGTTAGTTCTAGCTTGTGCTTGTTTAACAAAATCATGTTTTGCTAGATCAAGATTCACAGAACTGTCAACAGTTTCGTGTTCGACCACTGAAAACAGGAGTAAGAGTGACTTGTGGGAGAATGTATTTTTATTACAAGATGGAAAATATAATCATAAGCACACATTTTTCTAACCTCATTACAGAGTGCTTCTAAATGAAGGGCCTCTAACTTCTGTGTCATTTCTTTCTGCCGGCTCCTAAACCAACCATCAAAGTTTGGTGATTTCAAAAAATGCCTGGTAAAACACCAAAGAAAAATACATTTTATATTTTAAGTACAATTTGGTAACAGTGTTTTCTACATCATCAAATGTAATTGTACTTGAGATTGAGTAAAATATTAGAACCTTTTCTCTATGTACTTTCAAAAAGATGCAATACTCTAAACTAGAGATTATTAATTAAGACAAAGATTGAGAAAGGAATGTAAAGAACACGTGTCTGAAACACAATAAAGATTAGGGAATTTTAGGAAAAAAGAAATCAAGGCTCAGTTTGAAATAGCCCAATTTTTGTGTTTGACTGGGAGGAGGAATCAAGATAGAACCAGAAATAAAACCACAAATAACACTGAACTACAGAAACCTGTAATGTTAGCAGAGATACAGATTTAAGCACGTAAAGTATCGTAAAGCTTAGCACTATCAATTTCTATTAAAACATATATTCTAAAAGAAAGTCTTATTCAAATCAATCCTGATTGTAAGTTTCCTCAGGAAAAAACAGTATTAATACTACTGACCTGTTTTAATTGATGTAATTTTTTTATGCTGATCAAAGAAATTACCTGTAAAGTCCTATCCAATCTCCCTTTAAACCTGAGGTGAGCTGTGGACCTGCTTTTTCCAATGTCTTCATGAAGTCATCCTGGCTAAACTGCCTCAGCTGTGGTGGACTCTAGGGAAAGAAAAAAAGAAATCAGCAGACTTTAATTTCTCGATTACCAATTTCCAGCTCATTCAAATTATACTTCCTTACCTTCCAGGGTGATATGCATTTCTGTAAAGGCATTAGGCTTGCCACGTAACGCTCCTGGGGAAAGGAAAAGGAAAGGTTGTTTGCATAACCAGTATTAAAGATACACAGTCCACATGTGTGTTTACTCATTGCTTGTTGACCACAGCATTGTCTCTTCCCAGTGTTAGTACAGGGTGGGGTTGTGCATATTTACCACATGAGAAGACAAGAAGGAGCTTATCTTATACAGACTGTATTTCCCAACTCCAGAACTTTAAGCCAGTAAAGTTCAAGAAGGACACAAGGCAAAGAAGGACAGGAAGCAAACACACACATAGAGTATCTATATCCTGAACTTAAGCCACTGGTAAACAATCTCTCTTTTCTCTGGAAACAGTCCACAGGTACCTTCATATCGAGGGTGATTCCAAACAGTAACCACGCTTTGTATCAAGTGTTTGGAAGAGATTTTCTGAGTCCCTTACCCAAACATTAGAGCTAGAACTAACCCACAGAAGACTGTCTGAGCTGTGGCCATCTGTGCTCTAGCAGGGCTGGGCACAGGCATGGCCAGAGCCCCAAGGTGTCCAAGGCACAGGGAGTGGGGCCATCACCAAGTGACAAGTGTGACAGCAGGAAGCAGCTGTGCCTCGCCAGCTGGGCCCAGTGCTGGACCCAGGCTTGATCCCAGGGCTACTGGAGAGCTACTGGATTAGGGTAACTCCAGAAAAACTATCCTTATTACTTATGTAAAAACTCCATTAGTCTAAGAACTCACTAATGGAATAATGAAACTCTCTGTCAATTCCAAGAAATACCGCCGAAGTATCACACTCTGTGCTTCTGTAGGACGCTTCTGCTGTACTCCCTTAAAAAAACCCAAAACAACAAAACACAGTCAGTCAGTCTGTTACTTCAAAGTATCTAGGTAGTTGTGGGTTTACTTTTTATGAATATTTATTATGAATCTGTATCCATTTGCCATATGCCCACACACAGCACTTCCTACCCTGAACCAGGGAAGGAAAGCAATAGCATCAAGTTCTTTTGTACAGATATTTGTCTTTAAAATTACTGATTTTTTTTATTTTCATGTAAAGAAACTGAAGGAAAGAAACATTTCTACAAAGAAGTGTTTGCAAATCAGTTAAAATCTGGAAGCTATGATTCTTACATACCTCATGTGTGAGACTTTTAGACCTAAGAGACCAAAGTGGTGGTGGCAGAGGACAGAAAACCTCAAGGGGGTGGCACAGGACAGAAAACCTCAACAGATGAACAGATAAAATATCTTTATTTCTCTAAATTATTAAGCTAACTTACTGAGATCCACCATTCATTTGGTTATAGAAGCTGCTAACAAGGCAGCAGTCCTTCTACAATGAGGGTGTACACACATCTATTTTGTTATGAACCAGAAAGGAATCAGGCTGCAGTTTCATCTCCATTACACAAAGTGCAGCCTTATATGAAACCCCTGTACAACAGTACACAAAAGTGACCTACACCATTACCTTTTGCAACTGCTTAACAATTTCTTCATCTTTGTTCAAGTATGGCTTGTAAGAGGTATAAACACCTAAAGAAAAAAAGCAGCATATAGTCAAAGGAGAAATGAGGTATGCCTTTTAAAATAAAAACACTGGCAATTTAACTCTGAAGTTATTACCAGGTTTGGAGTCCAAAGTTTTTAGGTTCTTCAGTTTCTTCACTTTCACCTGCTTTGGAACTTCACCTGCCAAAACACATAAAGCCACCTTACTTGAAGACCACCTAACATTGTAAGAAACATTAGAAACATTGACAAGAAGCCAAGTATATATCCAGAAACACCCAGCAAACATATGAATAACAGCAAATAGACTTTTCACTTCATATAACTGTTCCTTGTTGAAAAGAAAAAACCACAAATACCTGAAAACCAACAAAAATCCAAACAAGCAAAAAGTGAACCAAAAAAACCCCACAAACAAAACCAGCTAAAGGATGACTGTCTGAATCCAAGCAGCCAATTAATATACAAATATACAGCAAAGAATAATTCTTTTCTTAATTTCATATTTTTATTCTACTTTCCTTAGTTCCCCTTAGTGTAAATGCTTTTGAGAACAAATCCTTGGTATCTTGGCATAACTAAAAATTGTATAGAAGAGAATAAAATAGTAGCCATGGATTAAGTCTTGTAAGAAAATGAATTTAAGTCTCCTTTGTCACAGGCCATACTAAGGGCTTTTGTTTTGTTTTCCCATTTTATCCTGCTCCAACCAGAAGACTCTAAACCCTGTTCACAGTCTTGCAGCCCCAGCAGAATCTTACTCCTAAATCAGTTCGGATGCTCAACTTTAGAAACAGTAACAGTTAAATTTCTCTTGGAACTGCAGAGTGGGGGGAAAACAAAGGAAAAAACTCAACAAAAAACAATCAGAACCCCCTCTTTGTCTCGAAAGAATAAAATAAAAAAATTTTAAAGACAGGTCAGACATGTATCTCTAGAACTTCCAGATTAAACATTTGCCACAGCTACATCAAAACTGGATTTCATGCTTGAAGCTGTGTATCAGATTTGAAGGCTACCTGTTTATATGGCTTTTCAGGTTTAATTAAGCTGCTACTTTCCAAACATTAGCTACAGGGCAGCAAAGTCACTCTTCTCCCCATTACCTAAGCCCCCACACGTATTCTGACCATAGACAGACAAGGTATTTTAAAGTAAAGTAAAACCTTGCCTAATTATATTGGACACAGTACATAATCCTTAATTAATTCAGTGTATTCAGAAGTTAAAATTAACTTCCTCTATAAAAATTAATTTTATGGTGTTTTATCTCAATTGCATATTTATGCATTCCTCCTGTCAGAACAGCATAATGAACCTGTAGCAGCAAACAGCTACATTCAGGAATTTCCAACAATAATTAGAGTGGTGGCAATTGACACGTTATCCAAACATTACATGAAAATTCTACTCAATCGTGTAAGGAAATCATCCAGACTGAAAAATTAGTAATTACTGGAATATTGCCAGATTAGAAACGTATTATCAAAATACTGTCAACATCTTTTTGGATTATTGTAACATGCAAATATAGCTTTCACATGACTCTTATATTCTGTGCTGGCTGTGACTGATTTATTACATTCTACTCACACTAAAATTAACATCAGTAATATATTATGTCTCATTTTACCTTATTGGTAAAATTATTATTATTATTAAAATTATTATACCATTATACTTTATTGGTAGAGATTCAAAATCAGGACTCTGTGAAAGGTAGAACATTATTACTAATGAGTATTACTACCTTTTGCATTTAAGATACTAGATTTGAAAAGACAAGACAGAGCAATCAGGATTCTAATTTCACTTGAGAGATTTATATCCATGAAAACATAGTTAGCATTAAACCAAATAAATGGAACATAATTACATATGTTTGTAAATAAATAAGCACAGTTAGATCCCTTTGCACAGGATTGTAGAAAACACTTATTTTACCTGGAAGTTTGATATCTCCAATTCGGATAATGTGAGGCCAGTGCTGAAGTGTTTTAGCAAAAAAGGGATTTGTCACCCCTAGAATGACAGATGGCCTAGAAAATAATGACAATATTTAAAATATGACAGCAAGAGCTTCTGCCTTTACAAATACAAAAGGTCAACTTGAATTCTTAAACTTGAAATTATTTTCCTTTGGTATTTAAGACTTACATATTAAATTGCACATAAGAGCACAAATGTTTATCAAAGTTTCAGTGTTTCAGAAAATAGGACGGAGGCATCTTAAAGTACAAACAACACTGCAGAGTAAAAATGACATCATCTGCTTAGACTTGGCTAAATCCTGCCCACTTGCAATGGTGAGAACAGCACATTATCTGTTATTGGGGTCTTGTGATGCGTTGGTTTTTTGTTTGGTTTCCTTATGAACAGGAATCTGAAAACCAAATTGCTGCTTTTCAAGGTGTGACTAAAACAAACTATCAGTACTTGAATATGCATTCATTAAGAAAATGAGACAGTTCATGTCCCACTTGCTTTAAGCAGCAGTTTTCAAATGATGCAGCACCAGCACGTTATGAGCACTGTGCCCCAGCACGCTCTGCCAGATTTTTCTGTCTGCTCTGTGCTTGGCATCTGGCTTGGGGGTGCCCAGGGGCACACAGGGAACAAGAGGCAGTAAGAGCCCAGTGCTGCTGTTACAGCACAGGGCTGAAAAATTGGGGATTTATAGCACTGATGTGGTATGTGTTTCAATATAGAGGTTGCCATCCATTCTACAGTCAAACATCAGCTAAGGAATATAGCACTAAGTCTCATTGAAAGTGCCATCTTAAAAATAGCTTATCATCATTTTATTAGACTGTTTTTGTTAAAAATCCCAGAATTTAACACTTTCTGTACACTACCCATAAGTTTTCCTGCTCCCCTCTTACTAAGATAATAAAATACACAGAATTGGCATCATTTGGATTCTTCACCCTCTTAGAGCCATGGTTTTATTTAAAAACATATTTCCAATCTTTCCAACTTTTTGTTTTCCGTAAGAAAGTCAGGGCAATTTCAGCTCTATTTCAAATACTAATCCATGTCATGACCAACCTTTCTGTTTTGCTACAGAGAAGTGGATGGAATTTTGAAACATGAGTTACCAAAGTTTAACCAAATTCGTCCTGGAATTATTTTTAGAAACTAAATTACATACTGCATAACCATTCCCATGGAACACAATCTAAAACATATTGCCTGTGTTACTGTGCTTCTCCACTGCTCTATCTCTGGCAATACATCCCTTGAGAGGAAAACTACAGTAAAAAAAACAACAAAGCAAACAAAAAATCCAAATCAACAACCTCTGCCTGTTCTGACATTAGAAGAAATTTATCTATTAAAAGATTTGTTAATCTAGCACATGCATTCCATTCCCAAATCAAGCTGCATTTAAATAACATATATTAAGAAATACTGGAGGTGTCTGCGCTCAAAATAAGAGCAGGATTTAAAAATAATAAAGGGGGAAAAAACATGTCCTTAAAGCAGTTTCAAACATGACTAGTCTTGGACATTCACACTCTTAAAAATATAGGTTTAATTTCTGACTTTTTTACATTAATAACCTAATAAATTAAGTGAAGAGACATTTGATTTTTAAATTGTCTCAACTAGGACACCAACTGACTCAGCTTTACGAAATAGCTGTATGGACATTGAATTCTACAAGTCACTTTGTTTAGCAGTTAATTAAAAATCAGAACAATTACAGCACAATTTCTCAAGGAGCTACTCTGGATCTGGTGTTGCACTGACAAACCCTTATGGAAAAGCAAGAACTTTTGGTTTCACGCTTGCAGTTTGACTTATTCTGTAGAGAAGCATCCTATGAAATTAAAGCTTAGTTTAATTATGGCATTGCTTCGTAACTTCTTTGTCCTATCTATCTGGAATGAAAACTTAAATCAGCTAATTACTGCACTCTGAAAGATAAATCTTACCAAAAAAAAACCCAACTCTAAATCAAATTCCCTAATGATAGAAATCCAGAATAATTAAACAGTATTTTAACACAAATTTATGGTTACAAGTGGCTTTGAGGAACATCATCTCCAGAGTTTGTCTGACTTACGGGGCTTGTGTGCGAGTTGTGTACTCTTTGAATTCACTGTCGTGGATGGTGAAGTATGGCCTGAAATCACTGCAGTACTTCAGGGGTGAAATACAGCTGCAAGGTACAAGAAGGATGCGCCTGGTTTGTATTTTCAGTGCAAACTTTCAGGAAAGACACAAGCCAATCTCAAATTTGTAATGCTTTGTCACACTCAGAACAAATGAAGGTCCCCTTAGCTGCAATCTTACACCAAGTCCCTCAGCCACTGTTAGAAAGCTCTAATACATTTACCTAACAAGGGCCAACACAGTTTCTGAAGACTCTGCTGGTGATGGTGCCATCACAACAAGTGGTTCTCCCAGCAGCACCAGTTCCCAAAGCATCTGAATGTGAAAGAACACTGGACAGAAACACCTAAAAACAGATTGAGGTATTTTAATACATTTGACATCATAAAATACATATTTCTTCTGGTTAATAAAGGCATAAAAAAGAAGTTTTAACAGTAGTAGCATTTTAATAGTAATTTGAAAAACATAAAATACTCTTGTAAAATGGAACATTTAATGAACTTGCCTATTTATTGCAGTTTCAGCCTGTATATTGTCCAAACTGTGTTTTAGCAAACTTTACAGAAAAAGAATATTAAAACCAACACTGATAAATGTCAGCTTACAAGCCATGAGACGTGTTAAGGAACTATCATAAATCCAAACACATGTGGGAGCTCACATCTAGCAATTAATCAGTCCAAACTCCTACCTGAAAAGATCTACTTCGTGAACAGTCGGTAAAGCCATGGAGATCTGAGCATCTGCCTAAAAGACATCGCAATGCTTGGTTTTTAGTCATCAGAACACCTAGGTATTAAATGAAATGGTTTCCCTTAAATGCTTACAGACAGTAGACAGTATATAGTCTAATTATTTATGTACTGATGCAGTATACAGCACATTATCTCCACAACTACCTTTGTGTTTTATGAGCAAGACATCTCCCGAGACACACACCCCTACCCCCCCACTTACAGGCATCTGGCTTTCAGTCCAGAAATTATATCAAACACTAAAGCTGTTTCAAACAACTGCACATGAAGACACAGACAGATTTGTTTTATAAACATCTTCTGTGGCTAAGGACTTTTAATTCTGGAATCATCCTCAAACCCAAATTATCCAAACATTAAAAGGATGTTCAGGTTAGTGATTTTGTCAGCCAGCTGTTTTCTTCCAGGACCTGGATATCTTTCCCTGCTCAGGGTAACTGGGTTAGAATATCCTTGCTATGAAGAATTCAAATCTGGACTACTCCATTCACAGTTTCGAAGATTGTGGATTTCATCATTACCATAGTATTTGATGATTTGCTACCCATCTTTTCTAACAACTGTAAAGAATGAAAGCAGATCTCTGGCTTGCTCTGGGGCTATGTACAGTATTAGTAGCTAATCACTACCTGGTGCAAATTCTGTACTATCGGTGTTGTTCCAGGCTTGTCACGATATGTTGGAATCCGCAACTTGGAAAGAAAAAGAAAGATTTATTTTCCCTTGTATTGAATCCAGCAGACACTTAAAATGCTGCATTAGAGACAATCTGTAATACTTTGAGAGACTATACTGCAGGATGATACTTATTTACTCTACAGAACTTCCACCTACAGAATTCCCAATTGCAAATTGAGTAACAGAATATGAAAATAATACTCCAGTTTAAAAAGAGACTCTTGGGAAAGTAAGTCAAACCTGTTACTGTAATTTCAATAAAAATACCTGTAAATGTTGGAAAGAATTACCTGAAATAAGGTCTTGGGGGTTTAAAATGGTACAGAATTACTTTTAGGAAAAAATCTCTCCTAAAATATCAGGATGTTCTGGTGAGTGAGATAGAATCCAAATAGTCTGAACATAAGTATACTTCTCTGGCCTCACAGTCTGCATCTCCTAAGTCTTGAGTACTACAAATCTAATCATACTGGAAGGTGGTATGCACAAATGGATGTCATTTACACACAACATTTGAAACTACCCAAGCAGTGTAAAAAACCAGGGACAATATCACTGGGCAGTAATTATGGCTTTACTCAGTTTAGGAATGCAATTTCAGTTCTCATGGGTAAGAATTATTGATGAGATAAATGCAGGCAATACCCAAGCAAGACATATCTGACACTCTTTACCACCCAGCACCCAGAACCATTTTATTAAACTTCTGCCTTTAGAAGGCCTTCAGAAATTTTTTCTCTCTCTAGTGATGCACACGTCTTTCCATAAACTTGAGACTATCTGCTGATACAGTACTTCTGGCTGTAACCTCTGATTTCATCAAATCCATTTAACTGCATTTCATACGGATTATGAAATTCATACAACTCCCAGAGGCCCAGTTCTTAACCACTGTTTAAACTCTACAGTTCTTCTCTATAGTTGCACTAGATACAACTTCTTTAATGGCTTTCTTCAGACATATTTCACTGCCACAGAAAAATATAAACAGCACAAGCAATTATTTCTGGTGTGTGGGACAAAAAAATTTTTACTCAACTTTAAGGAATGAGCATGATTTTCATCAATATATTTAATTTGCTTGACTGGAATTTAATTCTCAGTATTTTCAAGTGCTACTTTATGTTTGATTTGAGAAATATAATTAGCACTAAAATCTCCCAGAAGGCAAATTCCAGAGGGATAATACAGACACTGCAACTAGTAGTTGTATTGAAACACCACTTTTTAGTAGCTACTAATATTAAATATTAACCTAAGCCCTATAAAAGATCTTCCCCTCCTCCCCTCAATCAAAGCACTTAATCAAGATCTCCCAGACCTTCACTCTGAGTGCTGTAAACATCTACTCCTGTTTGGAAGACTGAAAACAAGGCACAAGGCAGTGAGGAGCTGTACAGCAAAAGGTGGGGAAAACACCCCCAGAGAAGAACAAGTGCAGGAGTCCTTACCTTCATTATAACACCCATAATGGGCAGCTGCAGAACCTTCCCTGGAACTGGTGGTGGCCAACGATCAATGTCACTGCAAACTGAAAGAAAAATACGAGTTTCTGCAAGCTATAAACCATGATCACAGAGCCACCTTTGTGCACACTGCAACCTCAAATTAGTGCTAATAGGCCACAGCAGTTTTACTTCTCTCTCTGTCACACTAAACAAGTTTTACAGCCTTTTAGGCATTATCTATTACTTCATTAGAACTATAAATACTTTCATATGAAGAAAACAGTGTTCTCTGGTCTTCTATTTTTTGTAGCATCGAGACTTAAACTAGATGAAGAAATGTTACCTGAAAAACCATGAAAATACATACTAAAAAAATTTGAAAAGAACACCTCCATTTGTGTATACTGGCTACTGCAGAACCAATAAACACCAGCAGTTAAGGAAGAAGCTGGTTTGCAGCTTGGGTAAAAAGTTTTCCAGCACTTTCTTGTAAACCATTATGAATATAACACATTATTCTCAAAGTTTCTGCAGAGCTTATTTTGCTTATAATACAACCTCTCAAGAAACAGGTGATTGAAAAATGCAATTCTTCCATGATTTATACAAATTGTTGCTCAGTGAAAACACAAAAACATCAAAGCTGTATGGGGCAGGCACAGTACACAAAACAGAGCTCTTACAGGCAAAGAGCAAATAGCTTTTCTATTTGTCCTTCTCCAGCTCTTTCAGCTCTGCAGTAAGGCTGAGGCACCTGTTACCAGTGCTGCTCTGTCACTTTTTCCGTTTGGTCAAAAAACAAACAAATCACACACACAAAAAAACCAAACCTCAAGCAAGATGATATTTGTACAGCTGCTTAGCAAAAGTTGTCAGACTGCCCAAAAGGACTTGGGTGGTGAAGAGTGCAAACTAAGGACTGCCATCAGCTCCTTGTGCTCAACAGCTGGTCCTGAAACACACCCTAGATGTGTTTCAGGAGGGATCTCCACCTCTCCCAGGGAAGATCCAGAATTCCATTAGCTCTGCTCAATGATCTACAAGTCAAGCCAGCTGGCTAAAACTTCAACCCTCCACCCTGCAAGAAGACAAAACCACAAACTAGAACATGACAGTGTTGTTTATTTCTCCCAGAAGAAGCATGTGATAGTGTAAGAGTTCAACATTATAGGATCACTACCTGCTTCCAGGAAAGCTTCACTTTTTTCAAAATATTCTGGTGCTATTTGCTTCAGCATGGTACGAAAGAGATGGACATAAGGCAGCTTGCTGATGAGGACCAGAGACTGGAACAAAGAGTAACCAAACAGATTTTCAAGTCAACACTTCCCCTCAGTTCTACTGCACCTGTTACCCTCTGACAACACCAAGTGGGACTTTTCTCACACATGCAGGCCAACCACACATCTGACTACAGGCTAACTGCAAACTCACAACTCTCAAAACTTGCCAACTTTTTGTTTTTAAACACAGACATGAAAGTATCCCTTCTGACAGCAGAGCTGGAACATAGCATAGCTGATGTAAAATTAGACCAATTTACTATAAATTAACAACTAATTTAGTTAGAGAGCAAGACAGTTTTCCTGTTCCTCTGCAGTCACTGAAAAATAATTAATTTCCAAATTAATAGTTTCCTAAAAGAACTGAAATTACCTTCTGAAAATAGCCTCTTTTTAATGATTTGTCTCGAACTTGTCTGAAATACACATAGCCATAGTAATATGCTGAATCTTTCTGCAAAAGAAAGGAAAGAATTCAATACAACCACCTGTTACTGTTCTCCTTTTTGAAGCATTCAACATACAGTTTAAAAGTCTATTCCCCTGCAAGCTCCAAAGTTGATTAGATATAATAAACTAGAAGGATTACTGTGTTTATTAGCATTATCTTTTTTAGTAAGTACTTCAAAGAGAAAACATCAGCATGGGGAAACAGCTGCACTTCCTGGCTTTACTATTTTTATATCTACATTCTCCTGACACACTGTGAAACCAAATAGAAAAAAAAAAATTCCTTGAGGGATAAATCAACTTTTGTAATTCTGCAAAGCAGTACTAAAAAGATTTTAGCAGTTAAAAACCTTAAAGCCCTACCTTGAAGAGATAAAACCTAGGCTTTCAACGTGTTAGTTTTATAAAAGACTCTTGGAATATTAAGGACAAGGGCTCTCACATTTCAAAGACAGACATCAGCTTCATCCTTCCTACAAACAGGAATGCAAGTATTTGCTGCATAAACAGAACTAAATTGAGTTTGAGAATCAGGCTCCCAGAGGCCTTAAGATTCCCTATGGACGTGATGAAAACGACTTGTGGCCACTACCTCTTCTAGGTAACTGCTCCATCTTCAAAAAGTGAAGAGTGGAAACTGAGACAGCCCAAGTCACTTGGAATTTTTTATCAAGTTAAAAAGCACTTCCTATTTCCACAACAGTAATGGTTCTTACAATTTAATCTACAGGTTTCTAGTCAATAATGAAATATATCTGGGCTTCAATTTAATTCCTTGTAATTCAAAATCCATACTAATAAAACAAAGAATAGTTTATGAAAGTAATTATTATTATAATTATAATAACATGCTACAACAAACATGAGTTTTGACTTTCAGGACATCCAGTTGAGAGATTTTTCTTTTCAAATGTTATATTTAAAGGTGAAGACCCACAAATTAACACTACCCAAAAGAAATTTCACTTCATTTTTTCCCATTTCCAACCTTTAAGTAAACTGGTAGATCTCTATCCAATTGGTCCAGAAAACAACACAACGAGACTTTCCTTCCAGGAGACCGTCGGAATCTAAAACAAAATTGTGTGTCCCCAAGACAACCTACATGGGGAAGAGATAAACAACAAACAGATGGTATTCTGAGTTTGAGCCTTGTTAACATGAGCACTTGCTTACAGCCAGGGGTATCAAAGTTTTGGTTCATTTATCTTGCATTGCTTTTTTGGACATTTATATATTTATGATTTTAGAAGTGAAAAATTTGGCATCTTTGGCAACAGTAAACTGGCAACAGTTTCCTTGCCTGCAACAAGGAAAAAAAGTCACTGCCTCCCAGTGACTGTCATGTCCTCCAACAGCCAAATGGCTGTTCCCCTCCTGGCATTACCCATCTCATGGGCATGCCTCTAGAGTTTTGATCATCTTAGCCATGTCATTCCTCTGCTACATGGCTGCCCTTGGCCTCTTTTTTTGACACCACACAGTTCATACAGAAGTCACACTGTAGGAGTGCATTATGCTGATCTGTAACTCCACGGGCAGGTCTAGGATTCATCATTTTGAAAGGTGCAAAGCTAATTGCTGAAAACTGAGTGAAATTGAGTAGGACTTCCCAGTAATATCCCCAAGGAGCAAAGTTTTCCTTCATTTCTATCAAAACGAATTTCTTAAAGAAAAATGTAACTAATTCTCCAGGGAACCGTTTCACCAGACAAATGAAAAGTTCCACTTCATCTTCTCTTTCAGTCACACAAATTCTGCTACAGCAAGCACAGACAGCCCAAGCCCTCAGTCAGATGCACTGGCTGTGCAGAGTAACACTGACATGCCCAGAGCACCCAGGTCTGAGTCCCAGAACTCCTTGAAGCTGCAGTCAGAAACCCTCAGTGCACCAAGACAAAAGCCAAAGTGGCAAAACACAGTGTGATGGGATCATTCAATTCAAACAGGTAACAAGTGCTCAGCAGTACACATGCAATTTTAAGAAAAAACAAAGCACGTGCCAATAACACAGCACTAAATATTGGCTTCAACTCTTCAAAGCTCGTTCCCTTCATCCAAAGGAAAATAACCCTCAGGAACTATAATAAAAACCTACACACAGAAGACCTAAATTATTTTTAATATGTTGAAATATCATTCAGAATATTATTTTTTCTTATTTGACAAGGTCTTCCAGAAAAGACTGGTAAACATCTAGCGTTTCTTCAATTATCCATGCAGAGAAGGTAAAAGCATAAAGCTAACTGAACTGCAAAACTCAGCTTAAAACCACAAGTGCTGTGATCTAGTAGCTGATTAAATCAATTTTCTCCTCTAAATTCACAGCCACAAGTACTGGAATAATATCTCTTTGTAGTAATAAGAGAAAAAAAGCTGAATTAACCTTTTGAGCCATGAAAACCTGGGATGGACTGACCTCGAATTTAGCTGCAAGCTAATAACTTCCTTCACTGCTCTGTGACATAAAGCTTTTTTTATGCTGAGGCTTATGATGAAATCCTAACAGACAGGATACACTTCCAGCCTTGTGGAAGGCAGGTTTTACACAGGGTATTCCCTCTACATCATTTCAAACTTAAGCCTACCAAGAATGATCAAGAACCAACAGTTCTTAATAGGGACATTATGAAAAGCAAAAAAGTGGAATTTTTCCCTGCTGAAAGTAAAACCTCCTCACATATACCTATTCTGCCTGAAGCAACTTTACCACACTCTTATTTGAAAAAATACAGCAAAAAATTTTAAGAAAGTAAGCTTTGTTCCTAATACATGATTTTGTACCTTCAAGATACCTTTTAAAGACTGAAGATATTTATAAACATTAACAGTGAGAGTAATTAGATACAGTTAACATATACTGCAGTAACAGAAAGAAGCTGCACCTCTATTTACATACAGAATACCAAGAAGAGAGAAAATACCTTAATTTTAGTGACATTTAGACAAAGGAGAAACACTAGCCAAAATACTTGGCAAAACTTACATAAGAGAGAGCTCACACACATTAAAAGCACACATCTGCATCAGCCCCTGTGTGAGCTGTCCCACTGCAGAGCATCCAAAAGCAGTCACTCCAGTTACATGCACAATGCTGGTCCTGCATGTTTTGACTTTTGTACAGAAAACAATGTGAAAGGAAGTGTCTGAACTTCTGCCATTTCTTTGTGCAGGTGGTCTAACCCATCAGCCACATGTCCCAGTTTCTTTTTGGCAGCAGAAGAGCAGAAGTTTAGATTCCAGAATGATTTAACAAGCAAGACCACACACAGTTACAGGCACAGCAAGAACAGAGAAGATAGCTGAGGCTTTCCCTTCACAACTGCTCTTTCTAAATGCTTTTGGATTTAAAAGTCAGTTTCACTGTTATCAACTCAGAAAATACACATTTAGTCCTTTATGAGAAGAGGGTCCCATTTACTTCCATTTGCTTCATTAAATCCTTCAAATTCCATGCCTACTCTCTCTACAGTGACAATACTATTATTTTGTTTAAAAAGCAAGATTAAGATGATCATTCTTCACCTGCCAAGTATTCTGAAACGTCTGCACAAATGTCATCTGGAAGGTCTTGCACACTTACATAAACCAGGGAAGAAGCCTCAGACCTTACTGCAATGCAGACAGTTGCAGTTTTATATTTAACCTTAGCTTCAACATTTCTGTATTGCAATATTAATTAAGATATATAAATACATATTTGATCTAATGCCCAGAATACATTCTGTCAAATTCTTTTTTAAAACAGTTTGGTCCAACAACAGACAACTATAGAGTGAAGAAAGCACTTACCCGAATTAGAATCTGGAAAAGACAAATAGCAAATATTGGTTTTCTAAAGGGTAGGGAAAAGAAAAGAGAGCTGTTATATTTCCTGAGATATAATATATTTATATATTTCCTAAGCTAAAACCAAATCATATATAGCAACTATGACTTACCTCTTTATCTGTGAGTTTGGAATGTGGAGGATATATCACCTACAGTAAAAAAACAGTATTATTTTATTTGAAAATAAGCTGGGCATAAGCAGTAAGTGTCCATCAAATATTTTAACAATACAACTCTCAAACACCTTCCTAGCTTCAGGACATTTTCAATTGTAAGCTATTAATATTATGTCTCAGTTCTTATCTTCATATGCTTTTAAGCTTTCTTGATCACCCATCTTTACAAGGTATTTTGGATGCCAGTTAGAGACCACACATGTTCATTTAAAAAGATATATTCAGAGTACTTGAGATTTTTGGTGCAAAAAGCCTCAAAGGAGAGTAAGATTACATCTTTTAGATTTAACCTGTACAAGCAAAATGCAGTAGATGATTACATATAAAACAAACACACATTACTGTCTGAAATCTGCTGCTATCAAAAGATAAGCTGGAGCAATCAAAATTCAACCACAAAACATGATTATATTATTACCAGCTCTTGGAGGATGAACACTAATCCCTAATGACAACTGTAAAAGCTCAAGGAATAAACTCTAAGTCATGGCTTTTTTGTGCTTATAGAAGAAAACCAGATAACACAGTAAGTTTGCACAACACAGAAATCAAAAGCAATGCAACACAACCTAAGATGGGGAAGCACCATTACTTCAAAAAAGAAAGGATGTACGAAATCAGTGATTATGCAAGCAAGTGGGAATAGAATATACAGGAAAGAGGACAAACCTCAGACATCTAAATTTCACCTAAAAAGGTCCTTAAAACAATCCCCCAAAACCCACTCCAAAACTCCTGAAATGAGTGGCTAGCTTATATGCAGAGGAAATTTGACATAAATTCCAGGATTATGTTTCCAAGAAGGTTTCAGGGCTTCCAAATGGGACCTGGTTGAAGAACAGAAGTTCAGTGCAGGAGCAGTAGCTTCATGCAGAGTCCTCATCTTACCATACAGCTAACATCCCATTATCTCATTTAATCTTGTTCCACTAAATGTAAGTAAATTTATCGCCTGATAAGATAACACTATCCTACTCTGTAGGAAACAACAGATATACCCACTGGCTGATCTCTGACTAAGCACCTTTCTGTCCTCCAGCCATAAAATCTCCATGCATTTTTTTCCCCTCAGTCTCCTATCAAATGATGTCCAGCAGTGAAAGACATTATTAGCACAACTGAAGCTGAAAGCAGACACAAGTAGAACACCTGCATTCTGCATGTAGTAAACTCATCACTGTCTTTCCTTTGCTATCTTATCCTAAGCAGCTGTACTCTAAATGTAACTCTTTCAGTAGCTAAATGATGCTGAAATTATCCACTTTTAGTCAAAAGACATACAGACTTGAATTCATACTTGTTCTCCTCACTAGCAGGTGTTTCGTCACAGAATTCCTATATAAACTGAAGCTAATTATTCTTCCTGCAGCTATATACTGAAAAAAAGAAAAAAATAAACAGGCCTTAGTTCTGTAGACATTTCAAGTCTCATTTTATGCACCCAGTTCAATGAACATGACTGTCAACTGAGGAGTCTGCAGCAAGGACAGAGGCTTTGCTTCCCTCAGCCACTAAGCACAACAGCTCCCCAAGTCACAGGTTACACAAAAATTGTCTTTGCTGGTAACAGCACCTTATAACATCAAGGGAAGAGAACTCAGATAACTAGCACAGTATGCTGGGGTTTTATCTGCATTTCTCTCTGGCCAACAGTTATGTATTTCTACATATTATAATAGCTGATTTGTCTGAATTTTAGGCAAATCTGCCAAGAACTTATGCTGGCACCCCTTGAAGGCAAGGGAAAGAAAAAGACACCTTCCCTGACCAAGACCAAGGGTTTGCTGTGCAGTCACATGGTGAACAGGGAGAAACAGGATGTGAAACTGATCCGAACGGTAATTCTTCTCTCCATTTCCCAAACGAGAAAGAGCTTCTCTGAGCTCCCCGTGCATTCCCAAAGCAGTGCCACAGCTGTCCCTGTCCCTGTGCTCCCAAAGCAGTGCCACAGCTGTCCCTGTCCCTGTGCTCCCAAAGCGGTGCCACAGCTGTCCCTGTGCTCCCAAAGCAGTGCCACAGCTGTCCCTGT
>VXBQ01013272.1:0-30983 GCA_013400175.1 Phainopepla nitens | reverse complement strand
GCAGAAATGTAGGCCAGCTTTTTCAAATGACTATTAGACGTGGTGGTAATATTTAAACCCAATATGAAGTTGCATGATTGTCATAGCTACCAAGTAATGCTAGAAGAGTGTAGCCAGACTGAGTGGAACGTCAAACTGAAGAAAAGTAGACCTATTGCTATTGCAGATTTAAAAGCTGACCTTTAGGTAGTTAGATTCCTGGACTGTGTTCGCTCACCTCCTGCTCAGATTTTAGCTAGCATGTATTTAAGGGACAGTCATGGGTGGTCTCATGGGGAAAGTGGGAAAAGATGCACCACATCCTTTGGCTCGCAGTTTGCCTCATGCAAATACATCCCTGGCTATCAGTCTGTTGCAAACAGCTGCTTCTTTATCTCGTAGCAATCTAGTTGACATTTCACATTACAAGTTACCTTCTAATGCTATCCATCCTGTGGATTGATGAAAGAATTAGATAATTGAATTGATTTTGAATTGATACTGATAGAAGAACTGATATATTAATATTATGATAAAAGAGCTAGAGGAGTGGGGAATTGTTATCAAGTCTGATTCTCCCTGTGTAGCTGCCGGTAAAAAATTCTCATGGCACATGGCAACTGCCAGTAGATTACCAAGCCTTGAACAGTGTCCCTGAACCACTCAGTGCAGCTGTTCCCAGGAAAAGTGATATGGTTAATATTCTTAATGAATAAGATGCATGTATTGAATAGCACTAGCAGTATACTTTAAATATCTTGGTGTGGTATTCAGGAAATCAAGGAGAGGATTCAACACCTATCACTCAGAAAACACAGAGTCACTTTGCTGGACTTTCAAGGGAAAGGAATAAGGGAAACTGAGAATGAAACTGTCATTACTGAGGCTTGGATATAATCCAAGACTTAGGTCTTCTTTCTCCTCCACTAGGAACTGATAAATGAATAAGTGAAAGCTGTCATTCAACCTGCATGCCACAAAAAGTAACTATCTAGAAAGTATACTAAGTATTCCCTGGAACTTTATTAATACACTGATGATGAGGTATCATAACTGGAGCAAGGTTGACAACATATGAAAAGATAGGAAGCTTCATGTATCAGACAATGCTAACCCTTGCACTGAGAAATCTGGTATTCTATATTGTAAACCCACATAAATTGGTAAACTCTGCAGTAACTTGGACAGTAGGGTCCAGATACCAAAAGTCTCATGTCAGTGCTGGCAGAATTCTGGACTTCAACTTGGCCTGTACTCTTAGGAACAATGTGGAACCCAGCATACTCTCAAATTCAAAAAAAGAACTGTAAACCTGAAAAAACAGATATGAAAAGGCTATTAAAATAAGTGACTATTGCAATCAACCATATCTGGTGGAATTTTTTTGAATCACAACAGAAATTGAACAAACTGGTTGACATCATTGGTGTGATATTTTTATGGAAGTCACACCATCTGCATCTGGTATATTGCATCCTATATCCTATGATCATTGTATTATTGTGTTCTATTAGCTTTTTTATTCTTATGCTGGTATATTTGCATATTGCTTTTCTCTCCATGTCAAAAATTTCACATTTAACACATCAATTGTTAAATTATTACCTACCAGTGAGAATATCATCTCCTTCTAGTTACTGCATTGTAGTATATAAGAAATGCATGTATAATCAACAGAAGACCTGCAAGGACTACTCTGAAAGCTAGGTTTATGTTTGCTTATTCACTGACAGAGCTTCAGAGCCTGGTTAAAAGAAATAATTGGAGTGCAGTCTTGAACTGTGGCCAAATTTAATTTTTTTTTCCATAAAAAGTATCAAATTTTTTCCATGCCTTTAAATATCGTTGTACCTTCCCTAAAGAATTAAAAGGTACAGAAAAGGAGGGAGAAACAAACAGCCATTTGATTCAGAACAGAGGTGTTATCAATCATAGTGACTGGAGGTTGGTTACAGAGTGAGGACGGGCTAGAGTAATACACCTTGAGCTAGAGCATTGACAGAACATTGGCACTGGTGTTTTTGTTTAGGTAACAGAATTTACTGTCTGCCTTTTTAAATGTTTCACAGGCTTTTGGTATACTTTCCCTTCAAATACACTCTGAAGTAATTTCTCCTATCCCAGGCTGAAGTTTCCTGGAGAAATAAAATCAGAAATTTAAAAAATAGGTTTGAATGACAGAAACCATAATTTGTGACTGTGTGGGTCTGAGGCACAAAGAGAATTTACAAGATGTCTACATTGGGAATTGACAGGGTCTGGCTCTCAGTGCCTCTGGATTTCACTGGCTGCATTTCACTCTTAGGCATATTTAGCAAGTAGTAGAGAAATTACCCATTCATCCACCAAAACCAGAAAACACACCTAGAGAGGCACTCATTACACTGTGATATTTATCTCCTCACTTGACAGAGCTACATATTTCATTGATGAACATGCTTTTTTTCTTTTTTCTTTTTTTTTTTGTTTTTGACATGCTGCATCACTTCAGTGGAAAGAAGGGATTCTGCCAACAGAGCAGGAGAGCATCTGTCTCTGTTAATGGAGAACCTGTACTGAGCTTTCTTCTGTTCTCCAGTTAGACCTCAACAAGTGAATTAGCATTTCCATGTCAATGTCCATGCATACAGAGAAGCAATTCTAGGATGAAGTGGCAAAGATTGACATTGCTTATTTTGCCTACCAGTCTTTGAAGGGTTTGTTATTTACAAACTTTTGGAACTAGCGTGGGCTTCTCAAGGCTGATTCATTTTAGTGGGTTAATTTAAGGTCAGACTAAGGCTCCTGTTGGTGTTTGGTGAATGTCTGTAATAGAGGGGAGAGGATGGTGTGTTTGCATGAGCATATGTGAATGTCCACGTGTACAGTCTGGATAAGCATTTTCCATCCAGAATGAGTGTGTGAAAAAACAAACCTCTTTCTGGATGCAGAAGGAAAAACTCCAGGCAATTCCAGAATCTATTTTTCAAGGAATACAGAGGAAGGAACTAAAAGAAGACTTAGTGGTAAAGTATTGGTTGACATATGAGCAAATAAGCTGATAATTGATCCTTGTGTTTAGGCAAGTAGTACTTTATATTATGTAAGAATACACAGGTAATGACTGTTTTATTGTACTCCGTGGAGTGAATTAAACCTGTGTTTTTACTTAAGTATAAAGAGATCTAATGGAAAGTGTCTTGTACACAGTCCTCCTATCACAGATGGTTCTCCAAGGAGTCTACAAATATGCAGCATGAGCTGAATCTGTATGTACAGTTGCACCTGCACCCACCAGATGATTGCTGGCATGGAGCACCTCAGTCCAGCAATGGGTTAATTCCCCAGTACCAGCTCTGTCTACCAAAGTGGCCCCTGAATGCTTGAATTACATGATTGTGCAAGATAACACTGGAGCATTTCTTTCCTTATCAGCAAGAGAATCTTCACTGTTTTGTAGGGTGGTTGATCTGTTTTTGGCATTCCTGCTTCCAGTCAGTTTAACCAGTTTGGCAGTTAAGTCTTCTTATGAACTACACCAGGTAATTCCTCTGTCACAAAGAGCCATTGCTGAGCCGTTTTCATTTGAATTTCTCCTTCATGACAAAAAACCCTTTTGGTTTGATCAGGAGACATCCTCCACCTGGCCACAGGCTGGCTGTTTAACACTAAGGTTATGTAAGTGTTGTACAGATGCAACCATGAGGTCTGTACATATTTCTGTGGGGCAGTAGAATATATTGTCTGCTATCACTTTCAGGTGGATGAGGCAGAAAGACCCCTCGAGTGCATTCAGTCAACATGCAAGGACAGTTAAGCCATGAAGTGTACAATAGGTTAAGTGTGCTGTGCCTTACCTAATGTCTTAGTGGTTCTCTCTGGACAGCCCTGTTTCTTCTGCAAAATCATCTCCAGAGCAAGGTCCTGCTTATAGCTTGATTAAAGGAGGCAGAACAAGGCTCTAAAAGGAGACTCCCACACTGGATGACATGCTTGAGATATAATGAATATTTTAATTTCTCTTTGACTAAGATGCCTTTCCCTCCTGATCAGTACAACCCTGTCATATCTCACAATATTAGATTTTCTGAATGAGTTTGGCCAAACAAATGCCTTTGTGGCTGATGCAGCTGGAATTACTGTCAGCATGTTATTGGTCTGCTCTTCCACTGAGCCCTTTCAAAGCCACTCTGCTAACCAGATGAAAGGGGCACACTGGAGGACCACAACTCCTTGATTAGTACCTAAAACAAAATGTCATTTGTGACTTTATCAGCATGGCTTATGAGTAACATAATATGATAGCGGATGGTGCTGAAGCAGATTGAACAGCTCACACTCCTCTGATGTTTGTTTGCTGGTGTTTGATTTGCAGCAGCTAGAGTGACTGATAGTGCAGGGCAAAGTACTGCTGTAACAGATAGCAGATAACACATATATCATGAGTCTGCATGCAGCACAATTGGGAGCATGCAAGTTTCTGAGAGGGTTTTGTGACAAAACACACAATATATCCAGACAGCGAGGAACAAATACTCCCAAGCAAGAGCTTTCACTTGTGTATCAATAGGAATACAAATCTTCAAGGGTCTCCAAGGGTCAATTTCCTGCTTCAGTGGCCAATAAGATATCAAAAAGAGTCTAGAGTCATTGCATCAGGCGTATTTTTCACAATAATGAAAGAACCTTGCTGAAATCAGAGACACTGAGAGATGGCTGTGAGGATTGACACAGGGAAGAGAGCAGCAGTTGGTGTTCCACCTTTGTCATGCCAAGAAAGGTGTCAGACTCATTCAGTGTTTGCTATTATGTCTGCCTCTCACATCATTGTGTCCAGGAGACAGAAAAGAAAATGCAGCTGTTGTGGTCCTGAATTAACTGTATTGGGAAAGTGTTGGTGCTTCAATCAATCACAATTCCTGCAGAAAAGTGCTCATCCCATAAACATCTGCCTGGCTAAGTCATCACAATGCATTAGTGCAAATTACCTCACTTCAGGCTCCAAGTAGGTCTGACAGCAGCTGTCTACAGTGAAAAGGGCCATGGGGATATGTAAAGCAATAGACAGGACAGAGAGACAGATCATCCCAGTGTGTAGTGGGAGGAGGTGAAAGAAGGGATGAGGTCACCCACAGGTATGATTCTGGCCATTTGATTTGTTTGTGACCTATAGCCAAAAGATTCCTGAAGATAGGCCTGTCTTTGAAACCAGTCCTTACTGAACTAGCACCAGAAAACTACGAAGTGCCCAGTCATGTGTACTGGGCACTTCACAGAGAGCACCATGGGACCCATGAGGTACAAAAACCCTCATGGAAGTTTTCCACTAAACTAAGGCATGGGCAGGCAAGAAGGCAGAGCAAGGACTGGTGAGTGCCTGAGCCACAATCTTGCCAGGCTCTGGATCACCATTATGATTCCCATGTTTGAAACTTGGGTGAAAATCTAACATCAGCTTAAATGGGACCAGAAGCACCAGCATTTCATTCCATGTCTGACATACAGCTGAAAGACCTTGATTGAGTCTAGAGAAGAATAAGGTCCTAAAATTCTCTCTGGGCATAGATACATGCAAGGATTCTAGCTGGAAGGTCAGGATGATGATGGCCAAGCTGGCATAAGAACTCTGTAGCCCAGCTCTGTGAGGTAGAGCTAAGTCCCCCAAGTCCAATGTAGCATACACTTGATAACATCTTCTGTTCTACAACCCTCTATTGTACCTCACCACCTGTAGAGAAGATTCAAATGTCAGGAGCTTGATACTGGAAAAAGATCCAGAATCAAATCAGACAGTGCTGCAGGAAGGGAAATTTTAGGAAATCCTCTTCAGTTGGATTGAATAAGCCATACTCTGGAACTGCTGCTGTGTTGGCCATGTCTTCTGCAGGCCAAGAGACTGTGACGCGTCATGTTGTGTCACAGCTGTTTCCAGTCTGTACCCCCACCCTCCACCCCAGTTCTTCCCTCCTACAATTCAGGAAGATTTATAACATGGAGGACGATGAAGCCCTGAGGTACTGTGGTACAACATTCTTGCTCAAACCAAATCTCTCTCCTATTTGAGCAAGTCAACTAGATTCCACTAGTGTGTATTTTTCTTCTCTGCTCTCGCCTCATTTCTGATGCTATATGAAGATCTTGTTCTCAGTGAGAGATTTCAGGACCTGTGCAACTTTACCAAATGGAGCTCTCTGAAGCAACTTACAAATGTACAGGGACTTCCTCTGGGTTGCAGGAAGTACTGAAGAATTATTTGATTTGCAGCAAAAAAAAAACCTGAAAAAGAGGCAGGAGATGTCAACACTAGATGGCACAAAGAATGAACTGCCACATATTTAACAGGTGATGTTCAGTTTTTGAACTAGCTTTCGAAAGATCTAGTGGTTTCTTTTGAAGACTGCAAAATTGGATGAGATTGTTTTCCTGAGAAAATTGTAGGCAAAGCACTGGTCTAAAAGTCCAATACTGATGTACTTGGAAGCCAAAGAAGAAGACAGAACTGAGGTCTAATGTGACCACCTGTAAATCTGCAATGTGCTCACTAACTGATAGAGGTTAATTTATTATGTTGACAGGCAGTAGCTGGTGGGCAGTTCGAGGCATTTGCTCCTCTATATTTGCTTCTCTGATCAAGCCTGCAGAGCCTTCTAGTTACGCATATGACCACAGAAAGTCCTGGCCCTTTCCTTGAAAGAACTGCACAGCAATCCTAGCAATAATGGGATATACTCCTCCTCTGTGTATACATGGATATGGAAGTATATATCTGCCCTTACATGTGTACACAAATGCACCCAAAGGCATAAAAGGATGAAACAAAGGATATGTAGAAACTTCATAATCTCTGAAAACTCCTCTGTAAAGATGTCCGTCCTTTTTTTTATTAAAAAAAAAAAAAATCCAAAAATGCTTTTGCCAGTAAGTAGTTGTGGTCACTGCTGACTGGGACATGAATCCCACTCAGCTTATTGCTGCTTCTTAGCTCATCGCTAAAAATGGCCCAAGCAGATGAGTGCTGCTCTCTGCAAAATGCAAGTTCCAAATCTACACTGCTGGCTGTGGCTCAATACTAGGAGCTCTAATGTTTTCATGCTTTCAGCACATAGAAGAACACCAGCCATGTAAATAACTACTGTTACAGTCTTCATTTTGGAGATGTGGGCTGATTAATGCAGTGGAAGCTGCTTCCTCCCCCTCCTTCTCCTGTCCTCCATTCAGGCCAAGCAAGATCAAATTCTGATTTACTGACAAGAAACTGGAAGTCATTGGACAACCCTCCTCACATAACAAATTTATTAGTCTACCAAACATCAGAAGCAGGACTGCATTCTAGCTGCTTAAACATTAGGGGAGTAAAAAGTCCAGATAACTGGAAAAGATTTATGAGGGAAATTTTAATTTATATTTTGTACATTGGTGATGATTATAGGTGAAAGACGCATGGAGCCCTGTTTTCCTGGAGCCTGGTAAGGGGAAGTGGTGAATGAATACTTCGGCTTTCTTTGCTTGCCTGTGCAGACTTTGCTTTACCGATTAAACAGTTTTTATCACAACACATGATTTTTCTGCCTTTAAGCCTTCTCATTGTCTTCCCCATCCCACTTGATGGGAGTGGTAATGTAGGATTTAGCTGGCTGGTGGGGTTAGTCTATCACAACCTGCCAACAGTAAGCTCCTGCCATGGTTTCTGAGGTGAGGAGCTTTCAAACAAAGCAGAAGAACCATAAGACATGGATATATGTTTGGGTTTTTTTCTGATGTTGCTAATTTTAACTTTTAATGCAGCCCTGTAATTTCTGAGCAGAAATTGTGGCTGTTTTCTGCAGACACTTGTGGAGCTACGGTGAAATTCTGGCAAAGCACTGGTTCCAGATTCTTCAAGCAACTTCAGAGGTGTTTTCCTGAGTAAAAACACAGGTGCAGACTACAAAGTAGCATTTTCTCTCCCTTCTCCCGGTGAATAATGGCACACACTCTCACATCTTCTTCATCAGCATTATTAGTTCAATTTCTTCACATGTGCAGGGGACCCTGAAATCTAGCACTTGTGGCACAATGATCTGTTGAGCCTTGAGGCACAGTATGAGTGTTAAAGAAATAATTCCACAAGTAGCCTTGTAGGATTACTTACTCAGAGTTGACCAAGAGGGAGCTTTATAGGCCTGCCTACCTTTATCAAAAGTAAAAGATTTAGCTGGAAATGCTTAAATGCCTGCATGAGTCAGGCATCAAAGTCCTGTTCAGAGATGTTAAGGTCCAGATCTTCAAGGGCTGTCATGAGCCAAGCTGAGATTTGAGCAGTGATTGCGGCAAGCAGGAGTTCATCACGCTGGCTAGATGAATGCACAGCATTAAAATTATGCCCTTCAGGAATCTCACAAGATGTGAAACTGGCATTTTCAAAGTAAAAAAAAAAAGTAACTTTCCACTACTTCTTCTCATGGCTATCTATTAGTTATCAGTATTTTAAAAATCTATGTAGAACATCCATTCAGCAAAATGCAGTTAAATGTTTGCCATCTCCAGAAATCATGCTTTAGGGAGCTGTAATGAATGAAATTTAAAATGTTAATTAAATATTTATTGCCTTTAAATAGATTGAAAATTCAAGGAATGATTAAACTATTAATGACAAAATCCTGTGAAAATGAGCACCACTAAAATTTGGGAATTTGTCATTGCTAGCCTCGAGATTATCATGGAATCGTAGAGTGGCATGGGTTGGAAGGGACCTTAAAGATCATCTAGTTCCAATTTTGTCCACCAGTGGCAACAATGCCACCCACTAGATTAGGATGCTCAGGGCCACATACAACCTGGCCTTGGGATGGGGCAATTTTTCGAGGCAATCTATTTCAGTACCATACTACCCTCTGAATAAAGAATTCCTTCCTAACATCTAATCTAAATTTCTTCACACATACATGTTTTTCTAATTTTTTTTTTTTTTTAAGTTTCAAACCATTTCCCCTTGTCCTATCACTATCTACCTGGGTAAGTTGCCATTAGAAGTGTGATCTGCCCACCACTGATCTTTCCTTTGGCCCTGTAGAGAAGTACACTGCATCTCTGTCTGTCACTGTGAGATGAGATTTTTTTTCTCAGAGACCATTAACCTTCTTCATTTTATATGATAGAACTGCTCTGGGTGTGAATAGTAGTTTCCCCACCTCCCTACCCTTTTTTAAAAAAAAGCTTATGACAGCATGTTTGTCGGTTTTTACCATTGTTACACAAAACCTCAGTTCTCTTGTTAAAAATATTAACTACACAATGAAAACATCTGCATTGTCTTACTCAGTAGAGATACTTTTACACTTTCAATGAACAGAAAATATCTTTGAGGCAAAGAAACGTAACATTTATACGTAGCTGCTCAGCTGGCACTGGAAGCTGTGCGAAACATTTTGCATTTCCTCTCCATCACCTCACACTCCTTACTAAGGATGAGTGTTGGTTATGCTGGTATGATTTCCCTTGATACTAGATACTGCCTTTTCCCTGTTTTTTTTTTCTGGATTCTGATACTTGTTTTTAATACCTGGTGTTGATTACAGAACAACATTGAGTGGGCCTTCAAGCATATTAAAAACTCTTGTGGGTGCCTTTGGTGGAGCTGTACTTTTCCTTCTGTGGGAGTCCAGAGATCAATTAATGAAATGATACTAAATAGGAGGCTGAATCAGAAATGTTATTGAGCATGAACACACCTAGACATAGAAGTATGTAATGCTATTATATACTTTCCTCTACAGTGTTCAGACTTTACCTAAACCCATTAGACCTTTATGGCTACATTTTCTTCAGCAATAGAGCAGAAATGCATTAGACTGTGGATTGCAGCTTACAGGAGGCTTTTGAAGCCACCCTGTTATTTGGATGCTGGAGTAATAGACATGAAGATCTTCCATGCATGGCAATTCACAACCCCTTGTGGTTTATGATAAACACAACTAATCAGCAAATCAAAGACTGGAATAAACCACAAACTTTTCTACAAGCTATGCTTGGTAAGCTGAAAATTTGCTTCAAGCAACAGATAGCTGTGAGCTGCCAGTGTTAGACAAGAGATCAGTTCTTAGAAGATATAACTGGTCTCTGTGCTGGATGTAGTACCACAGAATGCAAGAGTAAGTGGCCAAGATAGGAGAGGGTCTTACTGGTGGAGCAGGATTTTACCTGTGCCTAACACTGACTACAGGATAGATTCTTCACTCTAATAATATACCAACAGCATTCAGGGGGGAAATGGAATATTTGGCTTAAATTTTAAACATTTTAACAGGCAATTTCATTACTATATTAGAGTATTTCTCTATCGATAGCTATATGAAAGTAGTTTTACAGAAATCTCTCAGCATAAGAGAAAACTACAACAAATTCTTGCACAAACTAGGCATGCAGCAACACTCCTAGATCATTGAAAATGCAGGTTCAGCACAATATGATTGCATCTTGAGATTCTTAAAGCAAAAGAAGTGAAAAAAAGTAGCTATTGATATGAACTAATTACCACTGTTCTTGTATTCCCACTGCCAGTGTGCTGTTTAACATCAGATGTGAACTCAGCAGTCAGGCAGGCGTGACTGAAAGTCTAGTCCCTTTTTAAAAAGATACAAAATCTACAGTATCCACACTGACATTATAGACCCAGGTAAGCCATCTCCCAACTGTAGTAACTTGAAAGTTAGCAGTTTTCACTCCCATGGCTCATGTTTGCCTGGACAGAATAATTGTTTGATATATTTTGCTCCCAACCTGGGGGCTTAGCACCTCGCTAGACCACATTCCTATCCTGCTGTACGGAAGAGGAGACACAAAACACTTTCTTTTGGCAGCAACTGCACTGTGCTCCATAAATGGGAGACAACTGAAGCCTGGAAACCATGGGTTTAAAACCAGGCTTAGACACAATATGTGTCACAAAAACATTGGGAAGGTCCAATGTCACAGGCAGGAGTGGTATCTGCTCACAACCCTGGAGCAGATGCTGTCACATACTGGCAGTGGAGATTTTGCAGGAAATCATGCAGACTGCCCTGAGCACTGGACTGATAACTGGCCCTGCATGGTGCAGAGGCCTCCAGCTTCTCTACCAGCTCTTGGACCCCTTGGGATCTGAATGTGACGTTTCTCAAAAATGTGCCTGCTTTTTCAAAGTGGACCTGATTTCTTTTTCATCGGGCCCTGGAATCTCAGGATTTCATAAAATTGTAGGATGGTTTGGATTGAAAATACCTTAAAGATTGCCTAGTTCCAACACCCTGGCATGGGCAGGGACACCTCCCAGATGTCTCAAAGTTTCATCCAGTATTGCCTTGAAATGAGGTGTCCACAACATATCTAGGCAACCTGTTCCAGTGCCTCTCCACCCTCATGGTAAAGAATTTCTTCCTCATATCTAGTCTAAACTTACTATCCCTAAATTTGAAACCATTCTCCTTCATCCTGTCACTGCATGCTGTTATAAAAAGTCCCTCTCCAGTTTTTCNCTACTAAAAGGTCTCCCTGGAGACTTTTCTTCTCCAGGCCTATGAAATGCAACCCTCTCAGCCGCTGTTTTCATAGAGAAGGTGCCCTGTCCCTCTGACAGTCTTTGTGCCTCTGCTGGTCTTCAACAGGCCTGATTCTTTCTTGTGTTGGGGTTCTTGTGTTGCATGAATCTAATGGTTGTCTGGCAGCTTGCTGCTACCTAAACTGACCTGTGTTCTTCTGCCCAATAGCTCAGAACCATAAACTTGAATCCATAGTCAGATCTTGTAGGAAGTCAGCTGGGAAACAACTCCAGAGCATATCTTTCAGTCAGGGATTCAGGATTCACTCCACCTGCTCTCTGTAGGCTGCATCACTGAGAGGATTATTCTCTCAGGAAGAAAAGTTAAGGAGATCAGGTATATTTTAGACTTTGGAAATAACAAGCTCTTAGACAGCACATAGTTTCAGACCAAGGATTCATTTGTTAGAGAAGTGAGTTTTCAGGAAACTGAGTAGTTTGCAGATGTTTTCACTCATTACTTGTATAAAGCCTGTGCTTTCTAGAAAAGAAGAACTCTTTGTGAACTGTTTCATTATCTGCCTCTTAAAAACACAAATGTCACCACCTATTTGAATGCTTGTCTTTCAAAGGAAGATAGCCTGGAAAAAAAAAAAAGAAAAAAAGAAGACAATCCTGTTTAGGACTGTAGTGCTGGTTTGAACTTTTTCTCATACATTTTCATTTTTGAAGGAGTGGTTTAGATGTTCAAAAGTTGCTACATGTTAGACTGAATTTTAAGAAATTGGAGCATTTGAGATGTTGGCATTTTTGTGGGAATTTCTGGCATGCAGGAGCAGGCTATCTTCAGAGAGTAATGATGATCAACAGTCACCTTGGTATTTGTTTTTAAATTTGGTCCTTCCTGACTTACTGTCCTCTATTATCTGAACTTCTATCAACAGGATAAAGTCCATTTTTATAGATGCTTCAGGCTGGTCTTACTCCATGATACATGTCTTTCAGCTGGCCATAATTTCCATTAGGGCATTATTTCAGTATGTAACCAAAACAAAATTGATTTGACATTTTCAATTTGTTGTATCATTCTGTTTACCCCTACAGACTGTTTTTACACCTGGCTTTTTCTCCTTGAGTACAAGTCAGTCAGACACACTCCTGTCATATCATGGTAGCTAAAGAAGAAACTGAAATGTGTAGTGAAACATATAATACACATACGAAGCTTTACCTGTTCAAGAGCCTTGAAGAAACTCTTGTACTAGATCTACGTGTGTGAAGAGCAACACAGAAATGTTCCCCAAAACTGAGTTTGGCCAAAACAGCTCCTTCCCATTTTTACATGAATTGACATGATTACCTAATTGCAGCAAAACACAGCACTGTTAGTCCTTGCCTACACCAGGAGTTTGTGTCTTCTCTTGCGCTGAATAAATCTGGTTGGTCTGCTCACCACTTGCAGAGGAAGTGGCTTTATAGCCTGAGTGAGGGCTATCAGTACTTTTGTCCAAAATACAAAAGGATAAGAAGGTACCCTGGCAGTTTTTCATTAATCTTGGTCTGCGAGTTACACTTGCATATAAATGAGTGTGGTATTAGAGACTGTAAATTACAAGTAGCAAAAGAGACTGACTGAGGCTGATTAGAAACATCTGTTTGCATACAGATACTGCTTTCTGGCAATGAGCAACAAAAGAAGTAATAAGTTTAGTGAGGTTTGGTAGCTGTTTGCCTGCTTGTGGTACTGGATCTCTTTTTGTGCTTAGGTGCTCATGTTCCAACATTGAATAAATACTTAGATTCTCTCTCTGGTTATAAGAAAAAAAATCTGGATAGAAAATGGCACAATTTCCACGATTTTCCATATTGATGCTTAGGATAGACCTTCAAGCTGCACAATCTTTTAGAGAAAACAGGAAATAGTATGAGTCACTTAGGAATGAGAAATACATGTTCTTTAAACCACCCATAGTCTGGCACAAAACCTGCAGTACAGTTCCTTTTTTAATGTGAATACCATGGAACATGATAAGGCAAATAAATTTTGCAATATTGCTCTGTTTTAATACAGCCATGCAAAGTGTAAAACAAAACCTTTGGTCACACAACAGTACTGCAGCCTTCCTCAGATGATTGTCACCTTACTTAGAACCTCTTACCTATTTTTTCTAGAAAAATAGAATGTTCTCATAAAAATATTAAATTTGTGTTTATCCTTTTAGAGCATTGGCTATCAAATGCTACATACATTCCAGGTGGGATTTCTTTTTCTGTATCAATATGAACAATAAGTTTTTTCCCTAGTACTTTTGCAAAAACCTTTTGTTACAGTCAACATGATCAGTCAAATACTGCTGCTGTAGATAACTCGAATCAGTAAAAATTAGAACTTTTGTATTTCATCTTCTGAATGAAAATACCACTGCTTTCGTGTATCAAATCCCTCACTTTTGCATTTGGAAAGTGCTCAGTAAGGTAACATCCTAGTCTCAGGTGAGTGGTGAAAGTTTCCTATTTCAGTTTTTCCCGTATCTTTTCCCTAGAAAAGGAAAATTGGAATTTCACCGTTTTTTTCCTCTTAATTATAATCTGCTGGTTCTGTCTTGAAATATTCAAACAGAATAATCAGTCTTACAATTGAGTAATTATATTGCTGAGGTCTATATGTGAGAGTGTGATTGCTGATCTAGTGAAGAGGATATTTACCAATTGCTACCATGGAAATCAGCATAGATCTGAAAGGATCACCTAAGGACTATTGATGTTATTTGATTTTGGAAATGGTTTATTTTTTTTTCCATCATTCCAGATGGTGGCAGAAACTGTGATTGCTTCAGGACTGCCAAAAAATTAAAGTGGAAAAAATGTGAGCAATTCCTTGGTGTCAGCCTTTGCCCTGCACATTCTAGTTGCATTACTTCTGCTTGGGGTGGACATATCTGGAAGTGGTAACTTTGATTTGGCAAGGTGGAGATTTTACTTCTGAGTGTGAGACTAATTTAGAAACTTCTTGCATAAAAGTCTACCTTCATCTGTCCTGCTAGCCTGGTTCTCACTGAGGTTCATGCAAACCCTTTCATGAGTACGAGGAAGGAGTTTTCCAATGTGAGTTTTCTTAGCCCGTAAGTTTCCTATTACAGGTCTGTAAGGAAGAGCAAGTTTAGGAGAGCTGCTTTCTAAGCAGAAAATTAACATTTCCCCTTCTGTTTCTGAGATGAGAAAATAACTATGATTACTCAGCCAGGGCTGGCAGAAAGGGCACAATGCTTGAGGAAGTGAAAAGTGTTGAGGCCACAAGCAGTCAGACTGAGAGAAAGAAACTTGGAGCTTCTCCAAGCAGTTTCTCAACTGCTGCTTCTCTAAGACCAGACCTTCAGCTGGCACAGCCTAAGGACCTAGGATCTGGTGCTTGTCTGAGGTAAGCACAATTCCTGAGTGAGGCCACCTGGTACTCTAAGGACACAGTTTTCCTCTCAGATTCATACTGTCATCCTGAGGACCTGCAGTCCTCACACATTACATGTGAGAAAAAGTTTTCAAAAGCAAAGCTTTTTGTGGAAAGCTCTCTTTTCAAACCTGATGAGAAACCTGCACCATGAAAGGGAGTGTGAGATTAGCTGTACCCTGTTGTGCTCACATTGCTGCAGAGAAGAGAGGCAGCATCACTTTCTTTTTTATTACCGAAAATACTGAGTTGCACCATGCTCACAGGGGCATAACAAACACTTCTCTACTCACAGTGTTGTACGAAATGTAGTCCTTTTACCCAGGGGGGTTTCAAAGCTTACATCAGAGAAATCCTGTCATGCTTCTTCTGTTTGTTTTCCCTTACAGATTGGTGGTGTGAATGCTGTAGCTACTCTGACAGAAGATTTGAAAAATAACAGTGAAGACACAAGGATAAGCGCATCTCTGTGACAGAAAATATGTTCACTGCTTGACCTTTAGTGATGTCAGCTGCCATCATTGCCTCATGGCTGATTACAGTACCTGGACAGACTATAGGCAGTATAAGTGGTCATAAGTCTGCATTTCAGGCTGCTTTAACAATATAACCTAGGACAAACTATGTATGAAAATCTCTTATATGTGTCATTTCCAGTTAATAATTCCGGGAAAATAAATATGTTATTTCAGGTGCTCAAATTATGACAAGGAAGTAGTGTCTCACCTCCACTTCAAGTAATGTATTCTGAATATAGGAAATGCCATATATTGGAGTACCAAGCAAATGATTTATAGTCAAAGCTGATAAGCTTTGAGGTAAAGAACCCAGACTGGCACTCGTTCCTGGCTTAGGAGGCCTCATTCCTTCTGGCACCTCATCAAACTGCCCTCTGAAAAATTCAGCTATGCTGCTCTCAAAAGCCAGACTGGCAGCCTCTCTCTATTAATCCTGGGGGCAGGCACTGCTGGAACCTCCCTGCTCCAGTGACCTTCCCAAACGTCTGTTCTAAACTTATTGATAGCAATCTGTACTCATTCGTTCTTAGGCCAACATCCGTTTTAGCACAAAAACTTCATCACCCAACACATCATTTTGTAATCTGATATTTTTACAGAAAATAATCAACTACCTTCAGGCCTTTTTTTAACTGGAAGAAACAACCATGCTCTTTCTGTCTTCTTTCAGAAGATCTGTGAGTCTGCCCAGAACCATGACTGTAGCACTGGGCAGTACAGGAGGTATCAGGAATTGTTTGAAACCAGGTTTGCTTCAGCCTGTAAGTTGAGGTTTTTGAGCCTCATGCTGTGTCTTTCAAATTTGCAACTGCCATTGAATTTTTCTGTCTAATCTCATACTTCAGCATCCAGGATAATCTGGGGCCTGTGAGTGGCATGAAGAAACAATTATATCTCCATTTTGAACAAGCTGGTTTCTTTCAATGTTACACATTAGTCATTTAGATCACTTAAAGAATCACCATTGATGGTATTGGCAAAAGCACATTCAAAATAAATTATTTGTGAAAGTGTGATTTTAAAAAGTTTGGTGGCAAGGTTCACTCTAGGACCTAGTATATAGATGAAGCATGCATAGAAAAGTTGCATTATGAAGCATACTTAAAACAATTGGTTTAGAATCAGTTTAGAATTATTCACACATAGTCTGAGGGTGCAAAATGATAAGGATGCAAAAGGGTAGGAGAGATCCCCCTGCTGACCCTTGAAGTTCAGTGAGGACCCCCTTGCTTTCTAAACTCCTGATGGAGCCTAGGTGCAGCTGAGCACAATCTTAGTCCCAGCCCCTTGGTCAATGGTTTATGTCTAATAGATTTGGCAGTGCATGATCATTGACAAATTTAACATTTATAAAGAGAAGCAACAAGATTTACTACAATTACAACAGTGACTTGATAATAGATTCAAGATGGCAGACTCATACTCTACTTGATAGAGGGTATTTGAATGAATTCAGACACACACAAACACAGATGTGTGTATGGGTATATACGTTAGAGGCACCTGCTAAGATTGACAACAAATGCGTTTGCAGTGAAGGCTTGAACCTCAAGGAGCTGGGCACCAGCAGAGGCCCTGTTTTCAATTTTCAATTACTGTTCTGAGTTCTCAGAACTTTGTCAATTGGTGAGCTCCAAGAGACCCTGCACAAGACGCTGGTGCAGTCATTGCAGCCCAGGGGAGCTCAGAGTTCCTCACTTGAGACTGTTGTTCATAGGGTTGCCATTTGCTTGGCTTTAGCCATCAGTCTCCATCCTGACCTCAATCCAGACCAGTAATTTTCCTCAAAATTTCAGTAACAATAATATTATTCCATTTGGGCTATGATTCAAGCAAGTTAAATTCCAAGACTTTCAGGGTTATCTCTTGTCCCCTTCCTTGGTTAGACAACAGAATTTCCTGCTATGGATCAGGATAAGATGTTCTTGATAAGTTCAAGGGGAGATTTATCACCCGAGAGCAATTTATCAAGGACAAAGCCTAACAAGAATTCCTGAGACCTCAAAGCAGTCTAGGAGACAGCAGGAATGCACCACTACAAGTGCTAGAAATCTCTTTTAAAATGGTAAATTTAAATGAGCTACAGATTAGCAGATCTGAAAATAATCTGGAAAAACTAAATTATACTACTTCACATCTGAATATGTATTTTGTACTAGTAATCTGGTATATTGGCCAATAATCTTATTGATATGAATAATCTCTGGTTTTGTCCTTTGTACAGTGTGGACATGGAATAAACAGAATGAAAATAAGGAAAAACAAATAAAATAATTTATTGCTGTAGTATAAATTCCTTGATATTACAGATCTTCCATTCCTCACTTAGTCTTGTTTTGGAAAACAATGCCTTCTCTCTTACTCAAGCAATTGCAGTAAAAACAATAACCCAGAGACACACTGATGTTTTAAAAATCCTGGCCATTATAGTATCGCATTTTCTTCTCCTGAGAATGGGGTGGGGGGGGGAAAGGAAGAATCTCCGTGGTTTTGAGTGGGAGGTGCTAGGTCGTGAGTTAAACACTGTTATATGAGTTGAGTTCTGTAAAACTGAGAACTCTTTTTTTATGAGTGAGAATGCCTGGCTGATTCCCTGGCCCCGCAAATATATCCGCTAAATTATCCCAAAACCTTTGTGATCTGGGAAATGCTATAGTGCATGCCTCTTCTGGAAAGCTTGCACACTGAGCTGGTTATTCAGACTGCAATAACAAAGGGGCCAAGAAGCTATAGGAAAATTTCGCCACAATTGCAGTTCTGCAAAATTGTGGTGAAATTGCAAAAAAAACCAAACCCCACAACTCCAAAATTGCTCCACAAAGAGCACAGGCGTACCTGGTAGGACTGCTGCTCTTTTGATACTGCCCTGGAGTGGAGTTTCACTTGAACTTTCCTGTAACATTGCTCCTACTTAAGTCTTCTGATTGCATTATCCAAAGTCAGGCTCATGTCTGTAGCAAAGGCAAAGGCTGGTAGGGAGCACCACACCACGACTACAGGCAGTGCCTCAACCTGTCCAGTTGGCTCTCGTGCTTCTCCATGGCACGAAGACAGTAAATAGCTCACACAAGTGTTGACTGGCTCCAGTGCTTCTGTTAAGGTTCTGCCAGGTTTTTTGCTTTCCTAGGAAAGTTGGAACATAAAATGCCATTAAATGAGTGGAAACTTGAGAATAGGAATGCAGAAGGTGAACTAAAAGTTTTCACATGGAATTTACTCTGGGGAAACTCACTGTCTTTGATTTATTTTCTGGTTTTTTATATTATTTCAGGATAAACAACAGTTACTTGGGCTTTGTCAGATATTCACAAGGTTTTGTTGTTACACGAGCTTTTACCTTCTGTATTTTCTTGTTCTATAGATAAGTTTTCCATTATGTCGTCTAGTCCTATTGTATTAGACCATTAAAGCAAGAATTATATTCTTTTCTTGAGTTTTATAAAGTACAACAGCATTCTGGAGTTTGACCAGGCATCCAAGAAACACATGATTACAGCAGGTAGAAATTTAGATTAAAAACTGAAGTGGTAAATATCAACGATGTCTAATTAATTATGTTCACATTCCTGATTCTATCCTACAGCTCAGATCCTATTCTACAGCTATATGCTGAGGTAAACTCCAGACATATTCAGGAATATGAGATAGGCCACTGTAGTGGTCCTGAACAGATTATTGTTCAGAGCTAATGATCCACAAAAGAAAAATCCTGAGCAGACCCTGGACACTGCTATGCTGCAGTGTGCAGAATAGATGTCTTAACCTTCAGTCCTTAATTGGTTTGACTTTTGCCCTTTGACTTTTTCTGCCCAGAACTGTACATCTGTTACATCCTCACTGATTTTGGCAGCCTGTAGTGAAGGTATCACCCATGTCATTAGATTCTCCTGCTAAGCTGAATGAAAAAATCATATCCACTTGAACTTTTCCATGTATTAGCCACTGTAAACTGACTGTCCCCTTCATCCTTTTCTTCCTCAGGATGATGAAAGACAGAGTTCATGGCCAGGTCTGAGTGCTCAGGTGATTAAAAAAAAAAAATTAGTTTTGTGTGGGAAACATAATTTGAGTTCTATTGAAAGCAAAATTCTAATCATGAGCACTGAGTCCCTTAAGAACTTGATAATATGATATGGTTAGTGAGTAGAAAAGCCTATTTTTACTGTTTTCCTTTCCCCTCTGAAGCTGTCCTGGTTCCATGGTGGCCATGATGCTTCTTGTCTGGCTGAGGGTTTTGAACTTAGAAGATGGCAAAGATTCTTATGTTCCCAATGTTTAAATCACCTTAGGTCAAGGAAAGGCCTGAAGGAAAAAAACAAGTAATCTTTAAGTGGATATGCAAAACAAGTTATACAAATGGAAATTAACCTGAGAACAAAAATTAATCTCTAGGGACTCCGGCTGATAAAAATATTCTTCACAGGGCTCTAAATGTCACTGAAGTCTTTGTTTCAATTAAATATAAATTGTTCCAATTTTCATGTAACTTGGTAATTATTTATTGCTCTTGGTCACATGACTTACAAGATAACTTTCAGTTTTGTGGCTGTTCACTTTGCAAATCTCTTGCTCTCAAGATCAGTCAGCCTCCAACATGTAGCATGCCATGCAGCAACGGCCTTTTGCAGACGCGATCCCTTTTTGGACTTCAAGCAATTACAGGTTTTTCTTACAAGGAAAAACTCCATTATCATTTATTTCTACAGTCAAAACTGTAATGAAGTTCACTTGGAAGCATCTTTCTTCACATTTAAAGGCAGGAGTTGCAATTGCTACTTCCAAGTGGGATAAGCAGGCCACTGTGGCATGGAACTGCCTGAGTTTATAGGGCATCCTAGGGATTTCCACATTTGTGAGGCTGTGCCATACATACACACCAAAAAGGGATAATGTAACAGTTTGGGTTGTCCCTGACTTAGGCATAGGTAAACCCACTTGTGGGATGCTTTTCTTAATACCTTAGGTGTACATGGTGGGTAATGTGGGAGTATGGGGAAGTCCTCAAGGGGGTTTCATTTTGGGTGAGAACAGCCAATGAATTACATGGTATGATGCCATTTGCTATGTGTCTATATATATAAATATACATATATGTATGTATGTATGTATGTATGTACATACTGTATATTATCATTTCTATGGCTGCTGTTCACCCTTCATCACACTGGGTGCCTCACAGCATCCATCTCCACAACTCTAGATTTTCAACCACTTCATTAATGAAGAATTTGGACTTTGATGGAACTCAATGAGCACAGTGGTGATGGAATCTAGAGCTGTCTAGAACATGCAGTGATCGGACACTACATACCATGTTTCCTGCCCGATTGTTATGGTCATGGACTAAAAGAATTCAACAGACTCTTATAGGGAGGCTCCATATATTTAAAGAATGACAACAGTGGGTATATCAGTCAAAAGACAGGAAAAGTGATGGAGTGCTGGGGAGCATGGGACCTGGCATAACAAAAATGGTTGGGATAAGATGTGGATCCTCACCTGTTTTTTTGCTAGGATGGAGTTAATTTTTGTCTCAGTGACTGGTACAGTATATTTTGGTTTCAGTAGGAGAATAATATTTGTAACAAGCTGATATTTTAGATTTTGCTAAGTAGTTTTTGCTCTAAATCAAAGACTTTTCAGTTTCCCATGCTCTGCCACATGAGCAGGTGCACAAGGAACTGGGAGGGGACACAGCCAGGACAGCTGATAGGAACAGGACAAAGGCATTTTCCATCACATAGAGTGATGTCATGTTGAGTGTATAAACTGAGGGGAGCTGGCCAGGTGTCACCAGTCACTGCTCAGAGACGTGCTGAGCACCAGCCAGCAGGTGGTGTGCAGTTGTACTGCACGTTGCTTGCTTCTCTTCAGTTGTATTCTTTTTTCTCTCTCCTATTTATTACTGTTGTTGCTTTTGTTGTTGTTGTTGTTGTTGCTACTGTTGTTGTTGTTATCTTTACTTTGTTTCAATTATTAAACTGTTCCTATCTCAATCATTGTTTAAATTAAATTTAATCATTGTTTAAATCCAACCCACATGATAAGACTCAGCTTTAATTTACGCAAAAGCCACCCTAGGAAAGACAGACCTAAAAGCCATGCCAAAGTTGTTCTGAGCAGAACTAGGTGCTGAGTCAGTGATGGTGATTCTATTTTCACCCTTTGTTTCTCTTGGCTCTTACTGCCCTAATGATGCTGTGTGTGGTTCATAGCCTGTGAGGTTCAGACGATAGCTCTTTTTGAAAACACCCTGTGACCAAGGCTTTCAGATGCTATTGCTAGAGGACATGTGAAAATGCTATTCATGCAAGTAATTAGCCTCGCTGTTCCTGAGGCCTTCTCTCACAGCTGGCCTCTGGGGGGAGCAGAGGGGCACGAATATGAAATAGTCGATAGACGTATCGAGTCAGCTATAATAACATGACTGATTTTGCCTGGAAGATAATTTCTTTCACAGCTTTCATGTATTTCAGGGAATACTATTGTTTGGCCTCCAGTGGCTCTGGGAATATTTTATTCTCAATTTCCTAATATTATTCAGGATCTCATCCAGATGAAGAAATATCTTTCCTTAGTAAAGACATAGGCACATGCAATTGCACCTATACTGCTTGTTTCAATGCCAATTACACCGGCTGCATGATATGACATAGGAAAAATTCTGAAAATTACATAATCTAAGACAATTTACGCAGAAATCCAGCATCAACATTGCTTTTCATTGGAGACACGTAGCGGACCAGATTCAGTTATTGTCAAGAAATGAAAAATATCTGTGAGCTTTCCCTGGCCTATCCAAGGTGTTGCATTGCATTTTGTGTCACTAAAACAACAACGACAACAAACAAGCATGCTTATCAGGCACTTGTTAATGCATGTTGAAATGACTGCCGTATGCCTCATTCCATGTTGGAAAAGTATGGATAACTCACTGAAAAAGTTTTCCAACAATAGCACTGAACTGGGAGAAAGAATGTGGCAAATTGCAAACTTGAGATTCTGGATTATGGCTGGGTACAATCATAGATGTGGCAAACACCTGGGTCTGTTCCGTACTATCATCTGGTTAAGTAATTTCTATGTTTTTTCAACATGTTAGGTTTCCAATTTCAGGGTATCTGAATGCTGCAAAAGGGTAATAAATTTTATCATTCTTTGCAGAGCCCTGAGGGGTGGCCGTAGCGTATCACTTTTTAGAGTGGTTGCCTAAAGATCCACTGTATCTGATGATACATTATTCACCATTCTTTGCTCTTCTTGAGTTAAATACCCAAAGAGACACAGATATCTGGTTAAATTTAGTGCTGAGATACTTCCTCATTTGTTTTGATTGAAAGTTCCCTCATCCTTTTCTAACCCACTCATCCTGAGAACATGAGCTCAGTGGAAATGTTGGTGAATCCACACTGATCACTAATGAGCTGGAGCTGACCTCTGCACTTCATGGAGATTAATTCTATCGTGCAGTTATCCAATTATGACCCAGATCCCTGAAAAAAAAATAATGTCTTGTGCACAGATAACTAAAGGCAATAAACTTTTAAACATATTTCATAAGTCCTTGGATGAAGTTATATTTATGCCCTTTGCATCTGGATTCTCACTGAAATCTGAAATTTAAGCCTTAGAAATACAAGGTCAGTATTCTAACATGAAAAAAAAAGGAGGTAATTATTATGTACAAATGGAGGAAACCAATCTTGGATGGGTAAAGGTGATATCTGGCCTTGTAACAGTTATCCAGTTTTCATGGCTTACCTAGGCCTGAAACACTCCTGTGAGATAATCAGATGCAAGATTTAGACCTAGCTAGGGAATCATTTAATCTCACTGAAGAAAATCAAAGTTTATGAGAACCGTCAGAGATCTGGTTCTTACTGGTATCACAGTCCTGGCTTAATTACAAACCATACTAGATAGGTAACTCTCAACTGCCACCAACCCCAGGCCGTGCTGGTTCTAGCTCAGTCCAGAATATGGTGTCTGTCCTGAAAGGCTTTGACAAAAACCGACAGCTCAGCAAACAGGCAAGAAGGCCATGTGACAAGAACTTGGCACGAAAACACAGCCCGGAAAGGCAGACACAGACAGCACTGTGCTGTGAGGAGCAGAGACGCAGCTAACAAAGGCTGCCCCCTCTTGATGGCAGCGTGAATGGACTTGGCTGTCGAGGGTGGTTTTACTGCAAAATGATAACAAACTGGGAGCGGCCGCCCCCTGCGCTGACAGGGTGATTCCCCTCTGGAAGAGATAATTATGCATGGGCTGTTTACTCCTGGTAGAACAGTCAAGTGATACCCATGCCACTTGCAGAAAAGCCTAGACGAAGTGGGCTTTCCCTGCAAAATCATGGAGTAATTAGGCAGATCCACAAACCTTTTCTCCCTCACAACAGGGCGTGAAAGGAGTAGATGGCTAGAAGCCATATTTACCTTCTTCAGCTGCTTTCTCATCACCTGCCTCAGCAGTTCCAGCAGTGCAATGGGGTTTGACGAAATTACAATAATGTAAATTTGACAAGGTGTTCCCATCTCTACTGGGACACAGAACATTTTATGAGTTTTCCAGACTCCCAAGGCGTTTAATAGGGCAGGCATCACTCCCAGGAGAAGGTATTTTTAGTTTTGTAAAATAATGCATGACATCCACTGGTCTGATTTATACCATGCTCGGCCTGTCTGAACTGTCATGCTTTTCTCTTGCGTTATTGTTAACTGCAGGGTGGATCACATTGCATTTGTCCAAAGGGTAGCAGCATATGCATCTCGCCTTGGTATCCTGTCTGGCTTATTATTTTACATCTGTTAGTTGTCATTCAGAGCTCTTTTACATACATTTAAATGTATGTACTCATCAGGAGCTAATCACCAAAACTTGCCCGGAGTGCCATTCTAAAGGTGGAAATGGTTGAATGGGATACCCTTCCAAACAGATTATTTGCCATATTGCCATGAGGAAAATCTCACGAGGAAAAGCTCTTCTTTCACCATTCTGCATGATTTCCCCTTTAATGCAATTTTTAGCTTGTAATTTTCAAACTTTTTTGTACCTTTCCCTGTAACATCCCCTCTTTGACATATTCCTTCAAGTACCAAACCTTGTGAAGCTCTCATAACATCTGAACTTCTCTGTTACATCATTGAAGTACCTGCTATAAAGGTACTTTAAAGAAGCTATTTTAAATTAAATCTTACTTTTCCACATCTTCTGTATATACAACTGTAACAATTCTTTGACATACTGTAGTTTTCTAGAGTCTGGGTTTTTAAACTTATATTATGCTGGATCTTTCCTAAATTCACAAAGGGGTCTTCTAAACAGGGAGACCTTGTAATAATCCTTCCTTAAACCACTTCTCCTACCTAGCACTTTCAGATGTGTGTTTTTATTCAGACTACCTTCACAAATTGAAAAACTCATTATTAGAGTTTTTAATGAATGAGTCATGTATTTTGATGGAAAATCTTAAGTGGAATACTTTTTATTATTGCAAATAACATTTTCACTGAATTTTTCCCCCATGATGCTTACAATAATTTAAACTGGAAAAATATTCTAGCAGAGAATGAACTGCAAGTAACAGTTTTAACTCTTTGATGAAAGAGGAAAGGATCTATTGTTTCATGAAAATTTCTTCTCGATAACAGAACATAAAAACAAAGACAGTTTCTTTTCCACAAAGAAAGGCAATTTTCACCATCTGAGCACAATTACAAATCTTCAGTTTGGAACATATTCTTCATTCTATGTTTTTTAAATCAATGCACAGCATCATAAAGCTTCCCCAGTATAATGACATGCCCTCCAATATTTTAGTCAGTCACATGACCAAATTCCACTGAAATTAATCACAGCCCAAAGCCAATCAAATACAGTATTTTTTTCTTTCTACATGTGATTACACTGTGAGACTCGGGAGCTAATTGCCTGCATACTCAAAAATTGACTTTAAAAATACATAATTTCAAAAGAATTTTCCAACTTTAGGTGCTGTTGAATTTGAAACAACTATTCTAAGTATTTCTGCTATGCTTGAAGTTATTTGGAATGCTACTATAGAGTCTGCAAAAGATTTTCTGTCTGAAATTGACTCACTTTATGTAATAATAAAGATCTAATTTAATTACAAAATTAATGTGACCCATTCTTACTCTGCAAAGGATCCTTAAAAGAACCTGTCCCCAATGCATTGGGTAGCATTAGGTAACAAGGACCACAGGGTGAAATGCTCAACAAAGCAGCTCCAGGACTGGGAAATATTTCTTCCTAGCAGAGGAAGTGCTGTCACTGTTTCCTTCTCAGCAGAATTGGAACTGTGAGGTGGGTGATGTAGTCAGCTCTGGCACTGGAACCTCAGGGGTTCCTCTTGGGATCCAGGTCCTGAACTTTCAGCGCATCCAGGGCTGGATTCCAGGTGAATCACAGCTTTGGAAGGCCCAGCTAGCTCTGCAGCATCTCAAAGCAGCTGGGCAGTGGCCCAGGCCAAAGAGGGATGCTTGTTGGTCTCTGAGTGTGTTCCTGTGGAAGTGCTGCCTTCACAGGCCCGGTGGCAAAGCCTCCAGAGGAGAATGGAGAGTGGAGGCAGAAACCCACAGAGGCAGGGCTAAGGTCTGAGCTTCAGGCCACTGCCTGGCTCTCACCTGTGTCCGCCTGTGCTTCCTTCCTCAGAGGGAGCCCATGGTTGCGGCGCATTCCGTGGCACTGGGAGCAGGCAGGTGCAGGCTGCCTTAGTGGAAACATCTTCATCAAAGAGATGTCAGAGCCTGACCGAGGCAGGTAAGCCAGCTCACAGAAGGCTCACAAACAGCTGCTGGGGCTGTACCTCAGCAAAGGGCAACACAGCCTCGGGAGAGAAAATCTGCCACTTTCTCTGCAACCTGGCAGCTGTCCCAAGGCACATCTCTCTGAAAGCCTGGCTAGCTGTACTCTCTGTTTTCCTGGAGCAGATAGGAAACCTGTAACCCAGTTCTCAGTTGCTGGCAATCACGAGAACTGGCCTGCTGTGGCTGGTTAGAGAGCCAGATCCCATCCCTGCTGCAGTCTTTGCATCTTTCAAAAAATGGCCTAGGGACAGAAGGCTTTCAGACAAGCAGACATCTGATGAAGACGACTCTAGGCCCTTTGTGAAACAGAGGAATAAACCTTCATGGCTGGGATAGGCGGGTCCTAGTGGGTTGCTGCCCTACTCCCTGGGCTTGGGGAGGAAAGCACAGTGGAGAGTAGCCAGCAGTGCCAATTGTCAGCTGTGTGGAGCCAAGGAAGGAAGTTTCAATGCCTCTTCCTCTGCTTTGGGGAAAGTTTAGCGTGAGGGTCAGCCTGGAATGGCAGAGGACAGGGCTCTCCCTACTTTGCAGGGGTAAAGTGGAGGGAGATGGGATTCTGATTGCAGCTGGGTGACACTGGACTCACAGACAAGCATGGTGAGTGAATCTGGTTGGGATGGAGTCATCCTGATAGCAACCATTAGAGAGCTGTTCTTTGTGCTTATAGCTACAGTGGTGTTGATAGCACACCAGTGGTCAGGCTGAACAGGGCTCACACAGCATCAAGGCTGTTTATTCATACTCCATCCGATGGCCAGTAGACTGGAGGTAGGCAAGAGTTTGGGAGCACTCATAGCCAGGACAGCTGACTCAAACTAATCAAATCAACACTGTATGGTGTTGTACTTGGCAAAAAAATAGAAGTTAAGGATCATAGGAGGGATTTATTATTAAGGCATTTGTCTTCCAAAGTAATCACTACACATACCGAGGCCCTGCTTCCCAGGACATCACCTGACGATGAAAAAGAGAGAATAAATATTTTTGCTTTGCTTTGCTTCCACATGCAGCCTTTGGTTTTCTTCACTGAACTGCCTTTATCTTGACCTACAAGCTTTTTCATCTTATTTTCTCCTCAGTCCCATTGAGTGATAGAGCTGTTTGTGGTCACTTGGCATCCAGCCAAGGTCAACCCACCACAGTCCTTTTTGGTACCCAGCATGTGGATTGAGATGATGGGAGTTCTGAATTGGGCATGCTCTAGCTATAGCAGTTATTAATCAGCGGGTTTCTGTGTCTTTGAAGTTGGCGGGCTGCACTGAATACCTCTTCATTTTGTTGAGTTTTGGAGCATGTTAATACAAACATTGTGCACTAAACTATGCTGGTGAAGTTATCTTACCGAGAGAATGACAGAATACACCCTCCTCTTCGCTGAGATTGATATTGGTGGTTTTACTGCATGGACTTCGAAGGTTCTTGTTCACTTATATGTAAGGTGTTTAATACTACTAACTGACATTGTTGGGTTTGTGGCAAAAACACCCTATTCTGGACAGTCCTGGAGGTCTCGTGTATCCTTGGCAAAGACTACCTGAGGACAGTGTACTTCAAGGCCCCAAAAGGGTACCAATGAGCTTTCAGTGTAGCTATCATGAATATGGAGAAGATTAAACAGCTGACTAGCTTGTCTGGCCTCTCAGAACATTTCTCTGTTGTGGTCTTACTGTGAGTAGATGAATAGTAGGCTAATTGCCACCTAGACAGTGCACCACCAGTGATACTGCAGCAACTGAGATTCCCTGGCTCCCACTTGCAGGATGATCCACCCACTGGAGACCCAAAGAATATCAGCGTCTTTTAAATATCTCGTATGGCCCATGCAAATATCTGGTGGAGGGATTACTTTGTCCTGAATGAAAACTTCATGCTGCTGCTCAGTACTGCTATACTTGATATGCTGGAGTCCCCATGCCAGCTGGAGTCAAGGACAGACAAGTGGCATGCTACAATAGAGATTATCAATGTTTTTTTCTCAATTCCTTTGGCATCAGAAGCAAAAATTTGCTTTCATGACAAACTCAGTGTCAGTACATGTGTAATGAACCACACCAGGCTGGGAGCAAAGTCCTACCATTTGTCATGGACTAATCAGAGCTGCACAGTTACCAGAATAACCTCCCTGAACGTTTATCATACATCAATAACATCAATAGGTGGGATAAAAAAGCATGCTAGGTGGGCAGCAGGGTTTATAGGGGTGGGAGTCTGTGATCTGATTTCGAAGGAATTAAGTAGCAGAGTCTCTCGAGTATGGTGGAGAGGTCAAGTCTGGGTTCTTTTGGTGTTGAGAAAACAGCTGGGACTAGCAGTTAGAGCAAAGCAGGGCTAGTGAGCAGGAGGGCACCTGGGCTCCNNATGAGTGCACCTGGGCTCCTTGGAAAACAGCAGGAGCTAGCACTCCTTTCCCCAGCCTCACCTCTCACAAGATGCATCTCCTGCCAGTTGTACCTGTGCTGAGAGTTGATGGTTATGTCTGCTTCCTTGGTGTTGCAGGTGGCTTTGCAGCTATATCCCATTACTTAGCTGAACCTCAAATGGCCCTGCTGAAGACTGCCTCACGAGGGAGCTGTGTTCCCAGGAAAAGAGAGTGTGAGTTGATTTCCCCCTGTACATCAGCCCCGCACATCCAGAATGGGTTGAAGGAAATCTCCCTTCCCTCTTCCTGCACTCCCTGTCGAGGGAGTGTGTCTCTACACAGCCCGCAGTTGTGTCCCATAGAGACACAGCAGCAGGGAATGTGAGGATTTAAGGCTGTGGGGGACAGGATAGGGGGATGTGAGCCTACAGAAAACAGGATCACTGCCTGCCTGCATGAGGGATCAATTTCTGGAGGAGTTCTGTTATGCTCTGCCTCTGTATTGAACACGGCCCCACCTCAGGCCAAGCTGGGGTGTGTTCAGTGCTCACAAGGCTTGAGGACCTTCCCTGTAATCCAGACGTGCCTTGGCCACTACTGAGAGACTTGGAGAGTGTTGGTAGTTCTGGGCAGAGAGAATACACAGGCCTATTCCCTTCTGCCCCTTCAGAGTCCTGGGGATTGCACTGTCTGACTGGCTGCATTAAGACCAAATATGCTGGGAGTGCCAACAAAATTTCGTTTTGCATCAAAATAAAAAGAAAAAAAATCATATTTTTAAATTTTAATTTTCAAATCAAAATATTTGACAGCTAGATTTCAGCTTTTCTAGTAGTTAGGCGTACGGAGGAGGAATGGGAGATTAAGAGGAAGGAAGGAAAGCAGAAATGCATCTGGAGAGACAAATATAAAAAGCAAAATGAGCACAGTAGGCCAAACACATCTTCCATTTTCATTGTTGCTGTTGTTGAAATAATCTAAATACTAGGATTCCGTAACAAGAATATTCAATACGGAGAAAAATTGTGATATGATGAACATTAAGTTAGGATTAAGCATAGATTTAAAAAAAAATTAAGAAATCATAATAGTCCCCACTATAATTGCTCTGGGTTTGGTTAGCATGTCATTTCTTTAAAAGCAGGAAACTTTTGTTTTGCCCATGAATCAGCCTCCTTCTACAGACACTGGGTGGCCACAGCTGTAAATGAAAGATGTTAAAACTGAAGGAAGGATGTACATGCAAGCACTCAGCAGGTCAACATGTAAAAAACAGAGCAGTTCAGCAGCTTTGGCCATCCCCAAATAATATCTCTTGCTGTCAAGCTCCATTTTCACATGACTGTACAGAAACAAAACTTATGGCTGGAGCAGGATGCAGAATTATTTCTTGTTTGTTTGCCTCTCTGTTTGTTTGTTTGCTTTTTCTGGCATCATTCTGAGCCAGCAAGTCAGTCTCAGCCCAGTAGTAAAACAGCAGGCACATCGGGATGTAGAAAGCCTGAGGCTAAGCCCAAAAACCAAGGTGATGTGTCAAGATTAGGGTCAGAATCAACGAGATACAAGACAATGAATTACATAAGTGAAGATATTACAGAGTACACAGGTAGGGGTCAGTAGTAAAGTCTGAGCTTAAAAGCAGCTTCCAAGTGCAAAAGGGGCATGCTCTCACCTTTAGTTTTCTTCACAAGAAGAATTTTCTTATAATTGCTTAATGATTCCTGTTAGTGACAGAGCAGACACTGGACTCTGCAACTCAAACTCTTTCACTCAGCCAGTACTCAGCTCCTTGAAATCAGAATTATTCAGACAGTCACATGGTGACTGCGCAAAAGACAAGTAAGGGAAGGGACTGTTTAATTTGTTTAACAGAGGCGAAGAACAGCCTTAGTAGCAGTAAAACTGGTGCAGGTAATGGTTGGAGGATGTCTAGGCTGTAGTAATCATAAAACGATAGAACTAAGGGATGTGGTTAGGGGAACTACCAGCTTGGACTTCTGTCAGGAAGGCTTTGGCCTAGTTGACAGAGTCTCTTGGAAGGCACTTCAAAGAAGATATTGAGGTGCTAGGGTCAGTCCAGAGAACAGCAGTGAAGTTGGACAAAGGTCTAGAGGATAAGTCCGATTAGGAGAGGCTGAGGGATCTTGGGTTGTTTAGTCTCGAGAAAAGAAGGCTCAGAGGTGACCTTACTGCTCTAAAAATCCCTGACAGAAGGTTGTAGCTAGCTGGGGGTTGGCCTCTTCTCCTAGGCAGTTAGTTACAGGATGAGAGGACACAGCCTCAAGCTGTGGCAGGGGAGGTTCAGGCTGGATATCAGGAGGAATTTCTTGATGGAAATGGTTGTTAAACATGGGCATGGACTGCCCAGGGAGGTGGTAAAGTC
>VXBQ01013269.1:0-12111 GCA_013400175.1 Phainopepla nitens | reverse complement strand
TGTGGGGAAGAGTCTCGGCAGATGACTGAGAGGCATGCCAGAGACTCACCCTGTGAGCTGTTGCTCACTTTGAGGATGCCGCAGTCAGGACGAGGGTAAAGATGAGAGGGCAGTCTTTATTGTCTTGGGACAATCCACAACGTTTATTGATGCTGNCAATCCAGAACGTTTATTGATGCTGAAGGGAACCAAGGCAACAAGGTGAGGAACACAACTGTACACGGGGTTAAATACTGAGAAGGATCAAGAGGAGGGTACAACCATGGAGCCAGTAGGGGAGTTGGAGGGGTGGAGAGAAGGTGGAGCAAGGGGATCACTCCATCAACCAGGGACAAATCAGAACTGGAGGAGGAGAGAAAGGGGTCACATGGGCCAATAGGGCATCAAAGTCAAGAGGATTTCCAAGGGGGAGGACACTGCAGGATTGACCCATGAGGGGAGTGACATGGAAGGCTCTGGAACGAGGGGTGGGGTTGAATTGATTGATAGCAAAGGGGCTGGAGCAAGAGGAGGAGAGTCAGGTGGAGGGTACTAACTTGGAGAAATAACAGAGGAGCAAGGGGCAAACCACAGTATGAAGGGAAAATAAAATTAAGGGCCAGAACATCTCCCCCTTTCTTTTTCAAAAGAAAGAGGGATCTGGGCGGTATTCAGAACTTGGATATAAATCATAAAACCAAGTGGGAGGTATTTGGGGACATGAATTTTCTGAATCGTAGGGAGGAGGATTTGGAGAGGGAGGAGGAGAGGCTTCAACCGGGGTTACACTCAACTGGGGAGCAATACAATAATGCTTGAAAATAGACAATAGAAATGAGAATAAGTATCAAAATAATCCAAGCAATAGTTTCTAAAACTGATGAGAGCCAGCCTGAAACTCCCCAACCCTGGAAAATGTTTCCCAACCAGTCCTTGGATTCTTGCTTGATGTCATGTATCATTTTTCACATTTTCTGGATCGTGCCGCTGATGGAAGTACTTTTTGATGAGATGTTGAGGCAGCAGAGACCCTCGAATTCTATGCATTCATGGCTGTGGAGCAGCAGCAGAAAATCGACAACCGCTCGATTTTGTAGGGTGGCCTGCCTGGTTAATTTCTATCCTCTAGAAGGTCACTTAGCACGGTTGAGGTAAGATTTGCTTGTTTCGCTACCCAGCACTCTAGGCGGCCCAATTCACCTAGAGCCTGGGCTGCGGCCACCCAAGGCAAAAACACAGAGACCGCAACTCTTTTGGATTTTGCCCAGTGCACAATTTGGGAGTCACAATTTTCATCTAATTCTGAAAAGCTCCTCTCTTGGATTGCCAATTTGCATTTCTGATTCCAATAAACAATGTTGGTCATGTTGAGAGTGAACAGCGTCAGCCAGCCAATTGTGCACAGCCCTCCCTGGGGGCAAGAGGGAATGCCTGCTCAAGCGCGACCATTGCAGATTAGAAAGGTGCCGCAGTCCAGTTGTTGGGGAGAATCATGATGGTAACTACCTGGGGTGATTTCATGGGACTGCCGGCACCAGGCCGCTGCTTGGGGGTTTCTCCTATCCTCTTTGATTATGGTATTGTCGCGGGATAAATCATAACGAAAAGTGACACAAAAGGGGGAATGGGAAGAACTAAACATGTCAAAATCCTGGGGCTCATTTCTCATTTCTGGGAGGGTTTCAATCCAATTAGACCGTAATTGTAGAGGGTTGATAATTTTACATTTGGAAAAGGGACTCATTATACATCTGAATCAGGGAGGGAGGATAATCACTAAGAGAAAAAGGGATCCCTGCCAGGCAGGTGGACATTGGATTTTCTACTGCTGTGGTGGAGAGGCAAATGTGATCTTGACTGAGGGTCTCTGCCAACGTCACCGAGACATTTTGTCTGGGTTGCGGCATGATCCAAGAATCCGAGGCCAGGGTCCAGATGAGAATCCACAGAGTCAGGGTGAAGAGTACTGCAGGTGTCAAGGTGATTGCAGGTCTGAATGTCATGGCTCTCACTGAAAGTAAATGGAATAGCAAGGCAAATTAGCTTACAGAACATCAAAATCAAAGCAACTTAGGAAAGGGAGGTCAGGGTGTGGCGGTAGAGGCGGGAATGGAAGGTCGAGGTGTGGAGGCGGGGATGCTGATGTGGGGAGTGAGTGGTGTTGGGTTGCCTCTCCCACATTAATCTCCTGTATGTTGCTGTTAGGAGACCCCTGATCGACATGATCCCCTGATTGACATGCCTGGAGACAGCGCTTCACCCACCACTGTGGGATCCATGTCAGGCCTGTGGGGGTGGAGACACAGGTGTACCCTCGTCCCCAGGTCACTAACTTGAAAGGACCTTCTATCTTCTGTGTCTCAGGGTCCCTAATCATCACCGGAGGATGCTCGTGGAGCCGATGGTATTGATTGTTAACGAAGTGTTGCATCACTGGGGGGTTTAGATTCTTGAAAGAACAATTTAGGAAGTTAATGGTGAAGAGAGCTTTGCACAACCTTTGTTGTGGCATCATGCTGACACAGCCCTCCCACTGGTGCCGAAGGACTTGCTTGAGCGTCTGGTGGGTTCGCTCAATCACTGCCCAACCGGTCGGGAGGTGAGCGATGCCTGAGTCATATTTCACCCCCTATTCCTGCAGGAACTCTTCAAAGACCTTGGAAACATAGCTGGGCCTTTGTCTGTTTTAATTTCCTTTGGCATACCTAGCACGGAGAAGGTTTGCAGCAGGTATTTCGTCACGTGCTCGCCTTTCTCTCCTGTGTAGGCGGAGGCGTAGACTGCTCCCGAGAAGGTGTCAACACTAACATGGACATATTTCAACCTCTCAAATTCCGGAAAGTGGGTGACGTCGGTTTGCCACACCTCACAACTTCTGAGGCCCCTGGGATTGACTCCCACGCCCACCGATGGCATGGCTGAGTGCTGACAGTGGAGGCATGTGGCCACAATGGCCCTGGCCTGGTCTCGCCTCAGGTGGAACTGGCGAGCCAGACCGGGCACATTTTGATGGAACATTTGATGACTCAGTTTGGCCTGCTGGTACAAATCAGGAAGCCTGGCCAAATCCAAGGGTGTGGCTGCGAGGGAATTCGCACTCTGGTTTCCCTCAGCAATCGGGCCACGCAAATCGGTATGTGACCTGATGTGCATCACATAGAATGGTTGCTCTCGATGGGAGATGAGATATATCAGTCTAGAGAGCAAGTCAAAGAGAGTTTTATTTGCTACTTCCTTCAAAACTGAATGTTCTGCTCTGGNCTGTGGGATGCTCTGGACATGTCAGTTAACATGGTCAGGGCTTTGAGAGGAGCTCTACTTCTCAGCTCCTTTGGTATCAAATTAGAAGTTTTGTTGAATAATTTATGTGCAGGGGCATGCATGGAAATCTGCCCCGTATAGTTGCATAGAGCTACTTGTAGTCCCCAACAATTACTGAGGAGGTGATCAAATGTCTCTCTTGTCAATCTCTCCAGGGAGGTTTCTTCCCCTGAAAGATTGATAGACAAGCGGATACACGAAAAGAGAATACCGGCCAGTTCCCGAAGTCGCGTCCGGGCTTTCCTGATGAGCTGGGCCATCAGTTCGTGTGGCTTGGTGATGGTTTTGGACCACTGGTGACTGAGGAAAACCCACTCTATGATCAAGAGAGGGTCCCTCTGGTCCTGGTCCCACTGGAAAATGAGGCCATGGAGGTGCAGCAACTTTCCTAGAACAACAAATTCGAAAGGTAAGTTAGTATTGACACAGTGAGCCTGCTGGGTTTCAATGGCTTTTTCTACCTTCTCGAGCACAGTCTTCGCTTCCGGGGTTAGGGACCTTGGAGGACTCAGCTCCTCCCCGCCTTTCAAAAGATTGAAGATGGGGGCTGGGTCATCGGTGTTAATGCCCAGCCAAGGCCTAACCTAATTAAAAGTCCCACACAGGGAGTGCTGGTCTGCCAAGGTTCTGGGATTACGTTAATGGCCAATTTTTGAGGCGCAATGGTCCTCGCAGTAATCTCCAGACCCAGATATTTCCAAGGAGGCATTCTCTGAATCTTGTCTTTCTGCAAGGTGAATCCTGCAGTGGTTAGTACGTTAACGACTCGGTCAAGCGCGTGCTGCAGTAAGTCGTCATGGGGGGCGCACACAAGCACATCATCCATGTAGTGGAGGATGATGGCTCCCCCCACTTCAGCACGGACTGGTGTCAGCAATGAGGAGATGTACCACTGACAGATGGTTGGTGAGTTCTTCATCCCTTGTGGGAGAACCTGCCAGTGGAATCTCCTCACTGGGACTTCTCGGTTGGTGGTCAGTACCAAGAAGGCAAACCGTGGGGCGTCTGCAGGGTGTAGGGGAATTTTGAAAAAGCAATCTTTTATGTCAGTTATGGCCAGATTCCGATTTTGGGGGAGCATTGTCGGGGAAGGCATCTCTGGTTGAAGAGGTCCCGTGTCCTCAATGATTTTGTTGATTTCTCTGAGGTCATGAAGGAGCTGCCACTTATCCTTCCCTGGCTTCTGAATAACGAAAACCGGCGAGTTCCAAGGGCTGAATGTTGGCTCGATGTTACTGAGAGCCAACTGCTCCTCCACGAGCTCATTGAGCACCTCTAATTTGGTCTTGCTCAGCGGCCACTGATCCACCCAAATTGGCGAATCTGTGGTCCAATTGAGCTTTTGGATGGGGCGCTCCGCAGTGGCCGCGATCAAAAATCCCAAGGGGTTTTTGGGATTACCAGTCTTACCCCCCATTGGGACATAAGGTCTCTTCTCCACAAACATACCTTAAAGTTAGCAACATAGGGACATAGTGTAGTCAATTGTGCCTCCAGCCCCTCAAGTTGTACAATGCTCCTGGATCTACATGCCAATTCTGCACCCCCTGTCCCCTGGATGGTCCCGGCCACAGGTTGCAACTCCCGATGTGACAGCGATTTCCTTTCAGGAATGATTGTCACATCTGCCCCAGTGTCAAACAAGCCCTTGATTCCAAGGGTTTCCCCTCCTTTCCTGACATAGCAGGGAATCATGGGCTTGTCCTGCCCCACCACCTCTGCCCAGTGAGCCTCAGGCTCATGTTCATCTGGTGTTATTGTGGGCAGAATCAGGATGGCCTGAGCGATGACTTTGCTCTTCCCCAAATAAAATGGTGGATGGAGGCAACATGCGAGGAGAATGAGTCCCGCCGAGTCATTAGGTAGAGTGATCGGCGAGATCTCAATCTCCCAGGGTGTGTGTTTAGTGTCCCTGATGACGAGAAACTTGCAGGCAAGTCCTTCCAGTGCCAAGCTTCCCCCCAGCAGGTCGACCCCGACGAGCATCCCGGCAGTGCCCCAGAAATAGATATCTTTATTTGGTGACAGAAGTAAAGGTGAGCAGGGTCTCCAAACTTTGTTTGGATCCTGGTCCACGGAAATGTTGCGTCCGATAGAATGGTCCAGTCCAGTTAGTTTGTCCAATCCAGTAGCATTGTCCCAATCAGAGGATATCTGTCCTCTGCCTCCTGCTCCTGCCCCACTTATTCCAGCACACGGGGCAGGATCATGCGTGCTCCCTAGATTTTTTATGGTGCAACCGTCTCTCCCCCTCCAACCGCCAGTCCCAAAGGCATGTGGGTCCATCTCGGTGCCAGACAGTCTTTAGAGACATGGCCCCGCTTGCCACACTGGAAGCAGACGGGTGGCTCCCTGAAACCCGCTCGTGGTGGTGGTCTCGGTGTGGTTGGGGGCAAGACAGCTGGGTCAACCGCAGTGACGACGGGTCTCTTCTCCTCTAACTGCTGGACAATGGTGGCCTTCTTTGTGCAGGCTTTTGTCAAGATTGTGATGGTGGGTGGAGGATCCAAGGGCAGATCCACAATGATTCTCTTGCACACGTCATTTGCATTCTCCATGGCCATGTTGAGGAGAACTGATGCATGCGCCCTTGGATCCTCCACCTGCCTCTCCACCTGCTCTTTCAGATGGTTGACAAATTTATTAAAGGGCTCATCACTTGATTGTTTAATCATTGAGTCATTAACTCTTGGTCCCTCCATTGGAACCAGGTTGTATGCCTTTTTGGCAGCCTCCTTCAGCTGCTCCAGGACCGGTGTTCTCAGCACTCTGGCCTGGTCCATGGCCCGAGCCCATTCCTCTTCACCAAACAAGTGGTCCATAGTAATGACCTTCCCCATGGTGTCAAAGACACCTGTGGGGTTTTCCAGGAGCTCAGTGGATAGCCCTTTACGACTTTTTCCACTCACTCTCCCACAGCATATAATTTGCTGGGGAGAGAAGGCAGGAAAATAAATCCTTAAGGTTGTAAGGGACCAATTCATTGGAGGAGAGAGTAGCATGTAGTAAGTTCTTAAAATACTGGTTCTCTTGCCCAAACTCCTTCTGAGCCCTGCAAAGCTGCCTTTTGTTTTGGAAGGAGAAGGGTTCCCACTCAAGGAATCCCCTCCCCTGACCACTCAGTGAAACAGGCGCGGCAACAAGGGGGGCCTCCTATTCTGGGTTCCGACTCCCAGCCCCATCACATCTGGTCCCTTGAGCGTGGGAACCGGAAGGAGGAGCGTGGGAACCAGAAGTCGGGAGAGGAGGGGTGGAGCAACTGAAGGAGGAAGGAGGGGCATGGGAGGAGCAACAAGCGTGGGAGCCGGGGGAGGAGGAGGGTTGTGGGGGTAGAGCCGGAGGCAGGGTGGAGCCCAGAGGGAGTGGCAACAGGAGGCAAGGTTGAATCAAAGGGGGTAGCCCCCATGAGTNCCACTGGGTGATGTCCCCCCGGGAGGTCACTGGGGGTTGGACAAGGAAGGGGTTTGGGAAAACAGGAAAGGGCAGATCCAAGGGGAGGAAGGGGTTGGGAGAGGAGCAGGAAAAGGGATTCTGAGATGAAGGAGCACAAGTTGGGGGGCCGACTCTGAGGTCCCCACTATCTTGTGCCTCCTGGGGGCCATCTTGAAGGGTAGAAGGATGATTAAGATTAAGGGACAATGAACTGGGGGTTTTCTTGAACTGGGCATGGGGAAGGGCAGGAGAGTCAATAGGGGAATCCATTTCAGGGGGTAAGGACCATGAATTAGGGCAGGAACACTGTGGTGAATTGCCCAAGGGAATATTGAATCAAACAACCTTTGGGGTACGAACCAGGGTAGAGGGACAAAGGGAAGGGGTCCTGACAGCATGGCCAGGGTGCTGAGAGAGACGTGGAGAGCCAGGGAGACTGTCTATTTGGCTGCCCTGAGCAACATGCTGTGCTCTGCGCATCCTCCCCAGCTTGAGGACAGAGGGTTTAGGAGACATGGTAGGGACAACCAGGGCAGAACCATACCTTTGGTTGGTTGCTGTTCCATTTCTGCTTTCTTGAGCAGCGATAGCCGAATTAGTATAACTAATGGAATAAATTTTTGGGCTGTGGGATCCCCCTGATCCATGAGTAGCGTTAGTTTTCCCCCCACTTCATCCCAAAAAAAGACGAGGACAATTTCCTGGGGGGACACCCGGGGGAAATGGAAGAGCAACCAACAAACTAACCTTTTAACTAAAGCCTTTGAAAAATGTTCCCCCCCACTCTCCAGGATACCCACAACTTGGAAATAATACCTTCTTTGCTGAGTAGACAAACCCACACTGATGCATTTAGTAGGTTTAGCACCCATTACTGTCTGCTCAGCAACCCCACCCACAACAAACAGCAAAAGACAACACGAATAAATAAAAATAAGGGCCTGAAGAAGGTAGGAGCAAATACACAACACACACACCGCATGCCACCTTTCACACACCACCAGGTTAGCCCCTCCTCCACCTATTGGGAGGTACCAACCTCGCTCCTCCGGGCAGGGTGCTGCTGCTGTGGTTCCTCCTCAGGAGGATCACTCCTGGTGCCTCATAGAGTTATGATCCCCGTCCCCGGGAGCGCCACCCACTATAACGGGTTCTGCTATTCTACCGGGGCAGCCAGCAGCCAAATGGCTGTAAAATCTGCCTTTTCAAGGGTCTCCTGCGGAGAAGAAGCCCCATGTCGGGTGCCAGCTGACGCAGCCCTCTGGAGCCCAGCTAGCTTTTGAGTCGCACCCACACAGATGCCCCAGAGGGAACACCGCGTTGAGTGTGGGGAAGAGTCTTGGCAGGTGGTGNCCCGGGAGCGCCACCCACTATAACGGGTTCTGCTATTCTACCGGGGCAGCCAGCAGCCAAATGGCTGTAAAATCTGCCTTTTCAAGGGTCTCCTGCGGAGAAGAAGCCCCATGTCGGGTGCCAGCTGACGCAGCCCTCTGGAGCCCAGCTAGCTTTTGAGTCGCACCCACACAGATGCCCCAGAGGGAACACCGCGTTGAGTGTGGGGAAGAGTCTTGGCAGGTGGTGCACCAGAGACTCGACCTGTGAGCTGCTGCTCACTTTGAGGGTGCCGCAGTCAGGAGGAGGATAAAGATGAGAGGGCAGTCCTTATTGTCTTGGGACAATCCAGAACGTTTATTGATGCTGAAGGGAACCAAGGCAACAAGGTGAGGAACACAACTGTACACGGGGTTAAATACTGGGAAGGATCAAGGGGAGAGTACAACCATGGAGCCAATAGAGGATTTGGAGGGGTTGAGAGAAGAATGGAGCAAGGGGATCACCCCATCAACCAGGGATGAATCAGAATTGGGGGAGGAGAGAAAGGGGCCACATGGGCCAATGGGGGCGTCGAAGTCAAGGGGATTTCCAANGGTGAGGAACACAACTGTACACGGGGTTAAATACTGGGAAGGATCAAGGGGAGAGTACAACCATGGAGCCAATAGAGGATTTGGAGGGGTTGAGAGAAGAATGGAGCAAGGGGATCACCCCATCAACCAGGGATGAATCAGAATTGGGGGAGGAGAGAAAGGGGCCACATGGGCCAATGGGGGCGTCGAAGTCAAGGGGATTTCCAAGGGGGAGGACACTGCAGGGATTGGCCCATGCGAGGAGTGGCATGGAAGGCTCTGGAATGAGGGGCGGGGTTGAATTGATTGACAGAGAAGGGGCTAGAGCAAGGGGAGGAGAGTCAGGTGGAGGGTACTAACTTGGAGAAATAACAGAGGAGCAAGGGGCAAACCACAGCATGAAGGGAAGATAAAATTAAGGGCCACAGCACCCATAGGGACCATTCACTTGATGATCCTTATGGGTCCCTTATAACTCAGAGTATTCTGTGATATCTGATTCCATGACTAATGCTGCAGAAGACCGAGCTATCCACATCTATGGCTTTACAATTGAGCAGGCCTCAGCACAGTTAAAAGCAACAGCAAAAATAATTTCAAAAGGCAAGATTCCATATCACATGGACCTTTGACAACAGAAATTCCATATAGGCTATCAGAGCTCAAATCAGTACTGAAGGATGTTCTGCGAAGTCCTACAGAAGCTGGAGATAAAATAGTACGCTGTTATAAACAGGTAAGTGGCCTAAAGGGCATACGCATGTTGCTTCAGGTATTGTTGTCTTCTCCAAGACAAGACAGTCAGTAACTGGATGAAAAACAGGTCATCTGTCATACAAGGCTGGAATGCCACAAAAGTAGAAGAAAGCCCCTCACCAACAGCGTGGACAAAAAGTGACATTCCGCTTTGATAGTAATTTCAAAGGAGTAGTGACAGAAATGGCAGCTATGGTTTAGATATTGTTTTGCCTCCTACATTAGTATTTAACTGACCGAACAATTGTTTCACATTCAATGAAATTACATTTAAATTTCCTGAGAATTTCACTTTAAACTCTAGCTTGGAAGCAAGAATTGAAAACGTCAGTGCCTGGATTACCTGATACTAGTTCCTATGTCAATTATGTACTGAAATTTCTAAATCCCCTTTAAAAATCAGGGATGGTTACTTCCCCTGAAGTAACCATGGTGCCACTGAAGCTGAAAAATATAAAAGATATGTAACAGGAACAAAAATAACTAGAAGTAAAAGTGAAAAAAACCCACAACTGGAGGATCCTCAGGCTATTTCTGCACTGTTGGCAGAAAGGACATCACCTGGAGACAAAATAAAACAAAAAAAACAACAAACTGAAACTCAGAATACAAGCATGATCCTGATTATTGATGATCCAGGCAACTCAGTACAAATCTGTATCCCTAAAATGCTGTTAAATCTTATTTTCAGTTTCAGGTCTGTCTCTGTGGGGAGCTGACAGGTTAGACTCTTGACAGAGAAAAAGCAGAGATACAATGCTATATTTTATTTGGTTGGGGTTTTTTTCCCTTTTTCTATGTTTCACCAGAAAGTTTTCATTGCAAAAGAAAGCCTTTGTGAAATCTCAGCGGTAAAACTTTCACGTTTTTTAAATTACTTTTTAAATCAATGGTGTTAAATACAGACTAACTATTGCACTCATGAAAATATGAAGTCCTTTGGAGGAACCACAGAGGTACCGAATTCAGTATTTAGGAAAGGCATGAGATCATTTAGGTAGTAGATGGTCACTATTGTTATTTTATACTTCCCTTATCAATTTTTTGATCATTTTGTAACATTTTTGATTTTATTGGTTTTGTTTCCTTTCAATACATTGACACTTGTAGATTTGCTCAGTGCAGATGGAAAAATTGATATTATTATTGCATTAATTGCAAAGTATTTGTTCATTAAATCGTTTTCCGCTTTAAAGATGTGTAAGTAGCAAAGCAACAGATGCATTCCTATGCTGCTGACTAATTGACCAATTGCAATAACAAAAATATCATCAGGACTTCTCTTCCTTTGAAATGAGAAACATTTGCAACATTGTGGCCATTATCTGGTAATACGAAAAAAGAAAGTCTGTAGTTTCCTACAGTAAAAGTGCTTAGTGTCTTGAATATTGTGGAAACAGCAAGTTATCAAAAGAGATATTCTTCATTTTAGGGCTGTGCTAGGGCCATTTGGAGTTGTAATCATAATATTATATTAGCCTCCCTACTGCTCAGTGCCTAGAATGCTGCCTTTTCTTTATTTTTCACTTAAAAGAGTCATTGGTTTATCTCAGAAATAACTCACTCAGCAGCTGGCACCTCTATGCCTGGTGGGAGAGTGCATACTGGCTGCCCGTCTTTGAAATGTGAAGGAGGGTAGATGCCAGCAGAAGTCAACAGGGTAGATGGTAATAAAAGTCCACGGTCTTGAGGCATCCTTTGTGATGCATAGTGCAACTCACATATTCCTCAAATCCAGTTTCATTAGAAGTATGGTACCTTTCACTGGAAGAATATATTTCATACAGTCCTAGAGTGACTTTATGGTGCTTGTATCCCCAATCGTTTATCTGTTTATACTAGATGCTGGGTTCTGCATCTTTAAGACTGACTCCAAGAGCGAAGAGGGAGAGAGAAGAAGCACAAAGTTTGTTATCAGAAACAGCACTCCCCAACTACAGAGACAGAGAGTACTAAACAATTAAACACCTTACCTGGATTATCAGAGAACCCATCTGTAATAGAACTCCTGAAAATAGCAGAGCAACAAATACCAATTACCACCTCAACAATACACCATCAACAATATAGAATGACTCAAGATATTATAATTCCCATCCATAAAATGATCCATGAACTGAACAGTCAAGGGGTGGTCAACAAACCCACTCACCCTTCAACAGCCCCATTTAGCCTATGTGCAAATCTAAAAAAAAAATGGAGATTGACTATAGACTATCATGCCTCAAATGAAATAACTCCACCATTGAACACTGCTATGCCAGAGATGTTGGAACTCCAGTACAAGCTGGAGTCCAAGATAGTGAAGTGGTATGCCACTATTAACATCGCTAATGCATTTTTCCTCATTCTTCTGATAACAAAATATAAGCCTCAATTTGCCTTCACATAAAGGGGAGTACAATACACCTAAAACCAACTGCCCCAGGGGTAAAAACACATCCCTACCATCTACCATAGATTAATCCAGACTACACTAAAAAAGAATAAATCTCCAAAACATCTACAATGCCTTGATAACATCATTATATGAGAAAACACAAAACTGAAAGTATTTTAAAAAGATGGAAAAAATCATCCAAATTTTCCTGAAAACTAGTTTCACCATCAAGAAGAACAAAATAAAAAACTTACCCAAAAAATCCTATTCCTAAAAATAAAATAACAAAATGGAAGACATCAGATTCCCGCTTATGTCATCAACAAAATCACAACA